>WSYH01003519.1:0-65936 GCA_036426205.1 Ascaphus truei | reverse complement strand
ATGTACTGTGTGGATTGGAATGTTATGTTTTATATTGTAAAATCAGTAAGGATTATTAAATGGATTATTATTACACTGGCGACACACTTTATTCGAGCTCGGCTAGTCCCACGAATTCGGGTATACTCGGGTGTATTGAGGTTTGTGACTATTTTCTGCCCGAGTGCATTGCGTTATTTTCCAGGGAGGGATTGAAGCATTTTATTCCCGCTGGCTGCAATACTGCACAGTATATATATATATATATATACTGCATTACAATTCATGAATTTATGCCATCTGGTAGACACGCGAAGCATTGCAGCCTATTAAATCCTAATCATTATCATTTAACAGATCAGCCGCCCGTCAGCCAGGCATGAACCATGGCTGGGAAGGACCATAATACTGAGTTAAGTAATGGTGAGTAAAAAAAGTGACAAAAACCCTCCACAGGAAAGCAAATATGCAATTATAGCTGTATGCTCATCTGCATGTCTTAGGCAGGTCTGCAACCCCGCCTTTCCCCATTATCACCCAGCATACAGCACTTCCACTACAGCAAGGTATATATATATATAATGAGAAAATGTGTAAGAAGTCAGACCTGACAGAAAATCTAAAGATTTGGAATCAAAATATTATGTGGCTTTATATGTAAGCGATGTAGGTATATATTTTATACGATGCTTTGTTTCAATGTATATGTCAAGCTACAATAAAGAATGGTTGCATAAAAAAAAGAAGATGCTTTGTTTGTAATAGCAGAGCAACCGGCTTCGATTTTAAGCCTGAAAGTACAGCATTTTGCGCCCAAGTTCTCAGAAAATAACGTACCGGACGCGGCTGGGATTTTGCGCCGATTTCAGTTCCAGGAGATTTGGACTAACTCACGGTCAGGAGGGACAAGGTTCTCAGAAGAGGACGTAGCGGTGGCGTGTGGAACTTTATGCTGATTTGGGTTCCAGGAGATTCCGGGCTAAGTCCCGGACAGGGTAAAACTCTCCCATAGGATTCCCTGCACCTAGGAAAGTCTCGTTTTCAACCCCAGCCCCAAAGTAAGTGTGTCTTTTTGTCTGTATGTTGTGTATCATTGTGTGTAAGCGAATTTATGCCAAATAAATTACAATTTATTTAATTACCTTGTTTTGCTCAATGAATGATCCCGGTAAAAAGGTGTAAATAACCTGGTCTCCCGTGACAATGGTACTGCAAGCTTCTGGGCAGGACGAGTTGTCTCCTATCGGGATGGTTGTGATAGGTGATAACCTGGTAGAGAAGGCCGCAGTCCATGAGAAGGCCGCAGTCCATGCAGACCTTGTCCCATTCCCTCATGATGACAGTGACCGTATCGGCGGGAGCACGGGTCACTAAGGAAGGGTTTTTTTCTTGGATAGCCCGACGTATGGCTTTGGCCACCGGGTAATGCATCTGGTGTATCACTAATTCCTTCCACCTCATTATGGTGTCTTGCGTGATGGACATGCTTTCTGGATGGCAGTATGCTGCAGGAAGTGCGTTTGACTGACACCCCAATGTGTCTGAGTTCGGAAAAGGCTACTTTGTCCTCCACTATCGCCACTGTGGAGCACATGGCCCGAATCCCAGGGCCAGGAATTTCTTCCCACTGGCCGTCGTCTGGCGTTGCACTCAGTCCAGGCCTTCTGGACAGAGCATCGGCTCCAATGTTCAAGGGCTCCGTCCGGCTTTTACTTACAGCGTGAACTGATATTTAGACAGGGCAGCCAACCACCTGTGCCGGTGGCATGTAACTTGGTGGAGGTCAGGATATATGTCAAAGGATTATTGTTGGTTCTCACTTCAATGGAGACCCCTTAAAGATAATCGTGAAGCGTATCTACAACAGCCCACTTGAGCGCTAGGAATTACAGTTTATGGACTGGGCAGTTCTGCTCGCTCACCGTTAGGCTGCGACACACATACGTTACCGGCCGGAGGCCTGCAGGGTATTTTTGGTGTAATACTGCTCCCAGCATCTTAGATCTATACATCATAAAGATCTAAGATATCCTGTGTCCAGGCATTGGGCAAATTGTCCCATGGGGGACATCAAACACTTGACTTTTTCAGCTCTTGAACATATTGCCCCACATATAAGAGGGGGCGATAGAATTGCTGGGCTGAATCGCCGAGAGATGTTTTGGGTCTTTTCCCATAAGTCCCAGACGGTATTAATATTGACTGGCAGTTACACCACTTTTTGTAAAGAATTTACTATTTTTCTATCTTTGCGGAGTTAGTCATCAATTTAGATATTTAATTAAAGTTTAATACTAATATATGATTTACTTTTTCATTTCCGGGAAAAACATATTTTTTCCATTGATATTTTCATGTATTATGTTATTATTCATTATCGATACTAACAGTTGGTTTTCGTTATTTTTTCTGTTTAGTGTTCAACACTTGTTTTTTTCTTGTTTTCTGAGCCCCCACCCCCCCTTTTTTGGTGTTTGTATCTTTAATGATATATTTACTTGATTAGTTCTTGTTATTTTTTTCATGAACAAGTTTATCGCAATTTATACATATTGATGTAATATATATTTATTTGTCGTTATTCTGACTATCATTCTTCTATGCAGTATGTTGTTTTGCTTTGGTTTTTATTCAGTTTCTTTTTATTATACTATTTTGTTTGCCTTTATCTATATACAGTACTTATAGTAATTGTATACTGTACATTTTTTATTTATAGCATTGCCATTTCGGTATTTTGTATCAAGTGCGGGGGCTGCCATTGTCCATCCCCCTCCCCCTCTCCCGTCTCTGACTCTGCCAGACTGACAGCTTTCACAGGTTGTTAGCAACCTGTCCTTTCTCATTGGCTTAGCGCCGTGTGGGGGCGGAAACAACTATGCTTTGAAATACTTTTGCTTGGGATAAATCACCTACCTTTTGCCGGCATATTCAGCCTGGTTCCTGTTTTTGCTGCTGTTTGCCGCGCTCTTCGGAGTCTCCTTACCTGGACTCCCTACTCATTCACTCCTGTGGCAGGAATGACTTTCTTGGAGAGTAACCCCCATGAGGATAGTTGTAAGCATCGGACAAACATGAACAGCTCTTCTCCCTCCTTCTGCCGGAGAGCACGGAACTGGGCCAAGAGTTCATCTTCATCATCCTCGGCAGTGTAGGCCTGGTTGAGGAGTTCAACTAACTCTTGGGCGGTGGCTTCCTCCTTGGTCTCGCAGTGCACGTCCACAAGTTGGGCTGCTGGGGGCTGTAGGCACCTGGTTATCCACTGCCTCTTCACGGCTTTGGAGCAAGACCATTCCTCAAGCACGTGCAGGGTATGTTCCCTCCATGTCTCACACTCTTCTTCTCTGACGGGAGTGGGTGATATTCCGGAGAAAGCTTTGAGCTTACGGTAGTTGTGGGACTGCAAAGACTGCGTAGACCGTCGACCAGCTGCTGTAGTGTTCCCCCGTAGTCCGAGCCTCCGTTCAACCGGTGACTATGGTAGTCAGGCTGGCAGCTGTGGACCGACTCCAAGCTAGCTTTGTTCTTTCTGGGGATATCTGAAGGGCGTTGGACTTCAGCCCGCAAGGGTACCTCTGGTGTGGGACCCGGACTGAAAGCTTCCATTGGTATTAATATATATATGTATATATCAACGGGAAACCTGTGGGCAAGGCTTCCAAAAAATGCAAGGCCCCCCTCATCTTCACTTAACTTGTTGCCGGCAGTAATGATGACTACGCTCCATCGGTAGGTAGGATCCCCCTTGCGGCATTGTGGCCGGGCTCCGGCTAAACCTGGAAACCGCCTTAAAGAGGTACCTACTTGATGTGGGGGTGTGGCGGCTGGGACGTCCCCCACCGCGACCACATAGCGGGGAGATTCTTGGAACTCCATGGCCCATTGACGGACCTCTTGTTTGGGGGGTACAAACATAGTTCCCTAAATTTGGTTCTGCTATCTCGGGCACCCCAGGTCTGAATCTCAGCAGCGCCTCCAAATGTAGCCCCCTTTCCCTATGCCTAAGGGAACTACGCGTGCTGCTATACCTGTCTGCTCACAAGAGGCCTGAGCCTCCGTCTCTTGGAGCCTGGGGTGAGCTTCTTCTCCTTGCGTGCAGCGCCTCCACCTATGAGGGTACCCAGCACTGGCGGGATAACCCCTCACAGGAACCAATACACAGTAAAGAATAACACACCACACAATGTATATAACTAAGGTTTACTGTATACACAAACTAATAACGGTAATAACTGTACTCACAGTGGTTCTCCCAAGTACTGAGGGTGCCAAGGCACCAATAACCCCTGGTGTCCTGTCCCAGCAATCCCACCCAAATGTGAGGTAGCGCTACCCCCTGTAGATGTAGCTGCACATTGGGTAACTGCCTGGGTACTCCAGTACCCAGGTGCTGCTTGGCGTAGTGAGTTGGAACGGGTACCATGTATCGGGGCCTCCAACACAATCCCCTGATCCTCCTCGCCGTGTGAGCTCCAGCCAGAGTGTCTCACCCAATGTCTCTGGATCCTGTGACCTGGTCCCAGGCCGCAGGATGCCGCGTGGCCGTCCGTTCACCGGTGCAGAAATAACAATAAGGGGGAGAGTCCCTATATGGGGCCTTCCCTGCAACACTCCTCTACTATGGCTCAGGGCCTGACTTGGGCCTAGGGGCAAGATCTAGGCCTAGCCCAGGAAGCACTGCTCCCTGGACACTACCTTCTCCTTTGTCTCCTCCGTTCAGACTGACTCTCGGGCTTTCCGCGCACGGTGGATATTCTGTTGCTCGCATCCCATTGGCTGGGGCAGTCCCATGTGCGTCAGTCCCAACCTCTAGGGATTCTGGGACTTGTAGTCCCGCGTCTGCGGAGCCATCCTAAGATGGCTGCCACACTCTTCACACTGCGCATCTCGCCGCATTGCACATGCGCTATTACCAAAATGGCCGCCCCCACACTCCCGATCGCGCGGAGCTCCGGCCAACTACTTGACAGCTCCCCCGCACCGGATCCGCGCACCGGAGGCAGGGTAGGGGGGAAAAAATATATAACATCTGATCTTAGTACAAAGGCCTATTAGTGTCAGCAAGGCATGGAATTCGCCCCAATTTCCCCCTCATGCACTTTGGGGAGTGGTAATAGGAAGCGTTATGATGTCATTACATCCTCAGCCCCACAATCTCCCTAATACAGACGAGACCCCTTCCCCTCGCTGTGGTATCTCTCAGCTTACAAAGAATCCAATGTTTTAACTCCGTTTCACATCCGCCCGCGAGGTGCTACATTCTTCCCGAACGTGCAGCGATGCTTAATATTCAGTATATAGTGCAGCAGTGGGATTATTTTCCAGAGGAGACTCTGTGAACGTGTCCCGCTGCTCTGCAATTGCATGGCGTTCATTGTGAGCAGCGTGCAGCGGCTTTGCTAGAAGTCTCCCCTGGGTACCAGTCTGCCGGATGCTCGGTTGCCATAGAAACTGAAAGATGGTCTTGTTAAAACTCCAGTATCCCTACGTCTCCCCCCCCCCCCAGGGTGCCGGTATCCCTCTACTTGGTTTAACAGGCCGCGATCACGTGATCGGGACCTTTAAACGCAGAGGGATACCGGCACCTCATAAAGGGGTCTGTATCTCGGGGGGCAGGGGGTCCCCCGACCTGAAACCAACGCGGTTCAGCTCCCGAGACCCCCTGCACATCTACACTATAAATAAAAATGTATTTAAAATAATTTTTAATGTGTCGCTGTTTGCGCAGAGAGAGCAGCGGATCTCTCTCTGCTGCAAACACATCTCGCCCCCAGTATGTGCATATACAGTACTGTATGTGTACAGTACTGTATGTTAGGGGTTATAGGGGCTGTTGTTATACAGTATATATATATATATATATACAGTATATATAGTGCATTACAATTCACTATAGGGGACGGCTTCAAGAGAACAGCTCGCAAGCGCCCTCATGTGTTTTTATACGGCATTGCAGAATTGTAGCTAGCCGGAATAAAATGCTTCAATCCCTGCCGGGAAAATAACGCAATGCACTCGGGCAGAAAACAGTCACAAACCTCAATACACCCGAGTATACCCGAATTCGCGGGACTAGCCGAGCTCAAATAAAGTGTGTCGCCAGTGTACAATGAATAGAATACTTGTCTCATTAGAAGCTCACATATCAGTCACCGGGTGTTCCCGTTACCGCACCATGTACCAGGTCTCTAATAGTTATAAGATGATCCAACTTTCTGCTAAATCTCCATTGTTAAATCAGGAACCAAATGCCCAATTATTGTATTTGACATCACAGATGTTATTCAAAATAATTAAGACATACCAATATCATCCAGTGAATTCCAGAACTGTGTTAATTTTTTAATACAATTGTTTGAAGGGAACAAGGAGTCTGTTCTTGTGTTACTGATTTCCCCCCATACAAACATTGCATTTTATTAAACACTATGATATACTATACTGTATATACCAAAATGTTTTATGTGTGCGAGCTTTCGAGATACACTGATCTCTTCTTCCGGCGGTGTTACACATGAATAAAGCACAAAAAGGGTTTTTACTTTAAAACAGTGCATCCTGGAATGTGATCTGTGATTGAAGCCTATCGTATGTATGTATGTATGTATGATGGGGTCAATGCAAATACAAAAATATGCAAAACCATGGAATGTGATTCCAAAAAAGGAATGTGATTCCCTTCCTTTAAGGCAGGCCTTCACAACTCGTAAAGTGAGAAGGGCCGAACTGCTCCAAGGAAAAAAAAATTGTGCCGCACGGGTAATATCATTATCATCATCATCATCTCTCCTCCAGCACCTCTACATCATCATCATCATCTCTCCTCATCACCCTAATATCTCCCCCAGAACCCCTCACTATCAACCTTTGCGATACTCCCCATCTATCTCTCATACCCCCATCTCTCCCCCTCACCCACACACATAATACTCCCTCTCCACATCAAACACACAATACCCCCCTGCACACCACACACATCCCACCCCCCTGTACCTCACATCCTTCTCCCCCTGTGCACCTCACATCATTCTCCCACCTGTACCTCACATCATTTTCCACCCTGCACCTCACATCACTCTCCCCCCCTTCTCCTCACATCACTCTCACCCCCTGCACCTCACATCACCCCCCTGCACCTCACATCACTCTCCCCCCTGCACCTCCAATCACCCCCCCTGCACCTCACATCATTCTCCCTCCCTGCACCTCACATCACTCACCCCCCTGCACCTCACCCCCCCCCTGAACCTCACATCACTCCCCCTACACCTCCAATCACCCCCCTTGCACCTCCAATCACCCCCCCTACACCTCCAATCACCCCTTCCTGCACCTCCAATGACCCCCCCTGCACCTCCAATGACCCCCCTGCACCTCTAATGACCCCACCCCCCTGCACCTCTAATGACCCCCCCTGCACCTCCAATGACCCCCTGCACCTCCAATGAACCCCCCTGCACATCCAATGACCCCCCTCCTGCACATCCAATGACCCCCCCCTCACATCCAATACCCCCCCCCCTCACACACATGACCCCCCCTGCACCTGCACATCCAATGACCCCCCCTACACATCCAATGACCCCCCCACTACACAGCCAATGACCCCCACTACCACATCCAATGACCCCCCCTGCACATCCAATTACCCCCCCTGCACATCCATGACCCCCCCCCCTGCACATCCAATGACCCCCCCTGCACATCCAATGACCCCCCCCCTGCACATCCAATGACCCCCCCCTGCACATCCAATGACCCCCACCCCCCCTGCACATCCAATGACCCCCCTCTTCTCTACCTCAGTTTGCTTGGAGGAGGCGGCAGAGCAGGCAGGACTGCATGCACGCGCGCGCTCTAGCAGGCAGCAGGCACGGAAGTGCCTCAATGCTAAAGCGCGCTGCTGCTCTGCAGTTCTCTGAGTGGGCTGATCAGGGAGGGAGGAGAGCGGCCTGATCGGGGAGGGGGGAGTGTGGGCTGATCAGGGAGGGGGGAGAGCGGGCTGATCGGGGAGGGGGGGGAGCGGGGGGGAACGTTATGGGAGCAAACTCGGGAGGGAGGGGGAGAGCGGAAAGCCGCCGTGGGCCGCACAGTGAGTGCCGGCGGGCTGCATGCGGCCCGCGGGCCGCGTATTGTGCAGGCCTGCTTTAAGGTGACATCCCAGTACCCAAAAGAGGGCATTCATCATATGATACATCCACCAACTCCCTTCATTACCTTAGCGCAGTGATTCCCAACCTTTTTTGTTTGGAGGAACCCTTGAAGTATTTCGTAAAATTTCGGGGAACCCCTATCTGGATGACACACATTAAGTTCGACGGGTAAATCACAAAAAAGTCGTGTAAAGCTGTAGGGTTAATAAATAATAATTAACTCATACTTTTGAATAAACAATGTGTATATATTTTGTAATGTTTTTGGTTTAATATAATTGTTTTTTATGAATACGTTAATGAAAAATGAAGTTACATTTTAATGTTTTATAATACATTCACAATTGAAAATAATACAAGTTTCAATAGAATAACATTGATTCTAATTGTCTGTAAATTTAATGTGAAACTTGGGCTTGCAACAAATTAATTCGTGGTTGCAGCTTTGATAAGCACCTCATCATCATCATCCTCACATATCTCCCCCAGCACCCCTCACCATCATCCTAATATTTCCCCCAACACCCCTCATCATCATCATATCTCCCCAAGCACCCTTCATCATCCTCCTCATATGCCCACCCCCCTGACTCTCACATCACACCCCCTGCATCTCACATCACTCCCTCTGTATCTCAAATCACCCTCCCCTGTGTCTCTCATCGCCCTCCCCTGTATCTCTCATCACCCCCGCTGCATCTCACATCACCCCCCATATCTCACATCACCCCTGTAAGGACCCGCGCTGCAGGGACTCCCCCTACCAGCGCCTCCTTACCCCTTCTTCCCGCTGCCTCTGGTTCTCAGCGCCGTGCCCCGGCCCTCGCCGTCTCCCCCGTGGCAGCTCCCGCACTTCCGGGTCACGCGTGTCACGCGTGTCACCCTTACAGGCACGTGCGGACCCAGGCTTCCCTTTCTTGGTGCCGCGAGCCTGACTACGCCCCCTCCGTTGCGGCGCACGCATCGGCACACTCCCATGCCCCTGCTCAACCAGGACCGCCCCCATCAGGGCTTCTCCCCTATCAGGGCTTCCCTTGGGCCGCACCTCCGCTCCTCCCTTTCCTCTGATAGGTCACAGCCCACTATTTAGTCTCCCCTCACCATTACCACATTGCTAAGCATAGCTTCTGTACCTTGGTGCTGTCTGCTCCTGCTTGGCTCTCTTGTATTTCAGTCCCTGTTCCTGTCCCTGGATTCTCTGCTGACCTCCCTGAATTTTGACCCTTGGCTTGGGACTTCGACCATGCTGCTCTCTGGTACCCTTTGGATTTGGCTTTGGACTCTTTACTTTGCAGTCTTCTATATCCCTTGGACTTGGCTTTTGGACCACTACTATACTGCTATCTCCACTCCACGACCCAGGCTTACGGACACTCTACCACGCTGCTCTCTCTACACCTTGACCATTGGCTTACGGACTTGACCATTCGACGCTGGAGTTGGCAAGTACTGAACTCTTTCTATTTTTGTTCCCTGGACCAGCTACTGTACTTCCACACTCCGGCCGTGCCCCTGTTTACTGTCAGGTGTGTGGTATTTCTCCTTTCCACCTCAGTCCCGGGGTCTCGTCTGGCTTGTGGGCAGGCCGAGCGTTACATTATGCAGAGCCCATCAGACCCAGACCCCCTGAGGTGGAAGATACCCTAACCAATATCTCCGAACACTTTACCTTTTTGGACAACCAGGTTACCGCTCTTAACCAACATGTTGCTACCTTAACCTCTCAGATTCCCCAGGTTAATGTCTCCAGTTCTGTTATCCCTCCCACTGTCTCCCGAGAAGGAACAGGTTCTTCGGAGTTGCGAATCCTTACGCCTAGGTAAATACGCTGGAGACCCGCTTGCATGCCGTGGGTTTTTAAATCAGTGCAAGATACAATTCGAACTGTCACCTTCTCGCTTCCCCACGGACCGTACCAAGGTAGCTTATGTTTTCTCCATTCTCACCGGGGGATGCCCTGGCCTGGGCTTCACCAATCTGGGAGCTAAAACCTGAACTCACTTACAGCTTCCCCAATTTTAAGAGAGAATTCCGTTTAGTCTTTGATACCCCTGGACGTAGTGATACGGCTGCTTCCTCCTTGTTCCACATTTTGCAGGGTCGGAGATCTGTGGCACGATACGCTCTGGAATTTCAGACAATCGCAGCTGAGACTGGAACGATGGGGCACTTTCCGCGGCTTTCTGGCAGGGACTTTCGGAATCTTTAAAGGATGAACTGGCGGCTCGTGAGAGGCCATCCTCATTGGAGGCCCTAATCGCTTTGTGCATCAGGGTGGATCAACGACTTCAGGAAAGGCGGGCTGAATGTCAACGTCCTCGTACTTCTGTTTCTATGCCTTCTACTTCCAGGTCTCCTGTGCTTCTATTGCAGATCTCCTGGGCACATCTTGCCGCGTTGTCCCTTGAGGTGGGGAAACGCCAACGCCCAGTGAGGTATGAGGGGATCTCACTGGGTACCATCTCTTCTTTTCCCTCTCCCGCACAAGATCTCCCCAAGCGTATCTTACTTCCTGTCCTCCTTAAGTAAGTCAGTGATCAAATCCCCGCTCTGGCCTTCCTTGATTCTGGATCTGGAGGGAATTTCATGAATCATGCATTTGCTATCCAGTACAACATTCCTCTCTGGGAGAAGGCCTTTCCTGTCGGGTTGGAGGCTATCGATGTTTGACCACTTCAGCCAGCCTTTATTTTCCTGGAGACACTTCCCATTGATCTTTCTATGAGGGATGGACATTTGGAACGCATTTCTTTTGATGTCATCCATTCCCCTTTGGTTCAACTCATTCTGGGCTTGCCATGGCTACAACTTCACAATCCCATTATCGATTGGACTGCCGAGTTCCCCGTTCAATGGAGATCACCCCATGTGGAATTGCCTCCTCCATCCGCTGCGGTAGTGGCCGTCTTGGAAACTGTCCCCCCGCAAGACGCCACTTTACCGGAGGTTTTTCGGAGTTCCTGGACGTCTTCAGTAAGGCCAAATCCAAGTAACTTCCCCCTCATCGCCCTTTCGACTGCCCGATTTACTTAATTCCGGGTGCCCCTTTTCCCAAAGCCAGGTCATATCCACTATCTTTGCCTGAAATGGAGGCCATGGTCGAGTATATCGCAGAGAACCTTCAAAAAGGCTTAATCCGGAAATCCACCTCTCCAGGATTCTTTTTTTTTTTTTTTTTTTTTTTTTTTCAAACAATTTTATTAGGCTTTCAGTTAGACATACAGTGGTATTGTGCTAAAACGCCTAACATTTTCCAATCCACGTTTTTTTCGGGGGGAGCAGAAAGACAACCGCCGTTGTCCGTGAGAAAAAGGGGGGGAAGCCTTCAGAGAGGGAAGGCAAGAGGGATTGAGAGGGTGGGCGGAGGGGTGGGAGAGGAGAGGGGGGAATGGGGTGTGGGGGGGGGGGGCCCCATCTGACTGTCTGGGTGTATGGGCTATAGAGGCATTGGTTTCTCGCCATGGAGGGGTGTCTGGGCTTTGGGGCGCAGGAGTTGGCTGTCTGGCCCTAGTATTGGAGGACCATGGGTCCCAGATTTCTTCGTAAGCCGGCAGTTTTTGTCGAACGATGGCGGTGAGCTTTTACATGATCATCACCTCGTCGACTCTTTTTCTAATCGTTCCCAGTGCTGGCGTAGTTGTTTTCCTCCAGGAGGCCGCAATACAGCAACGAGCCGCAGTAAAAATGAAGGATATCAATTTCCTGACTGGTCGGACAATGTCTTTCAGTGGTGCTGCCAGCAGGTAGGTCAGTGGTTCGATAGGCACTTCCAGGTCGGTGACCTCTTTTATTAAAATTTGGACCTTGGCCCAGTACTTTACAATTTCTGGACAGGACCACCAGATGTGGACCATGTCCCCTCTATGACCACAGCCTCTCCAACATAGATCTGAAGCCAGAGGGTAGATTTGGTTCAAACGGGCTGGGGTAAGATACCAGCCGAACATAATTTTATAAATGTTTTCCTTTATTGTAGTACATAGGGAGGTCTCCGAGGCTGTCTCCCAGATTTCTTCCCAAGTCTCTCTGTCTATATGTATGTTCAGGTCAGCTGCCCATTTGAGCATATAGTCGTGCTCTTTTGGGGTCGAGGAGCGTTCTAATGCCCCGTATATATCTGAAATTAGACCTTTCTGGTGGGTCTTTGTCTCGCAGAGAAGTTCGCACGTTGTGAGAGTGGGGTATTCTGGGAGAGGGCAAGTTGTTCTAATAAAGTTTCTAATTTGAAGATATTTGAATGTGTCCAATTGTCTGATTTGATATTTGGTCCTTAATTCTTGGAAACTCAGAGGCCTCCCCAGGCTCAGAAAATCCGCAATCGCCTCTATACCCCTTGTGCGGTATTGTTCGAACAGTTTAGATCCACATCCCGGGGGAAACTTCGGATTGTTAAAAATAGGGGTCAATTGGGAACTTTTAGTAGTAAGGCCATATTTGTATTTGCAACGTAACCACACATCCCAGGATTCTTTTTTCTAAAAAAAAAAAAAAAAGATGGGACGCTTCGCCCGTGCATCGATTTCCGTGGCCTAAATAAAATTACCATCAAGAATCCCTACCCTTTGCCTCTTATCCCCAAGCTCTTCGATAGGCTGCAAGGCTCAAACATTTTTTCGAAACTTGATTTACGGGGGGCATTGTCACGATGACATCAACGTTTACCAACACATTTATATTTCTGGGTACTTGATTGAACAGAACAAGTTGCAAAATAAATTGTGATTTATTTCCTTAATAGACAAACACACGACATCTGCAGAATACACTTAAAACAACACTCACTGGGATAAGGAAATGAAAGAAATTGTCGTTGGAATGAAATAAATTGTCCTTTGTTTGCTAGTCCAAGAAATGCAGCCTTGGTTTTAAAAGTCCTGTGGTTATGTGGTTGTTAACCCCTTCACTCCTGGACTGGTTGCTGCTGTACTGGAACAAAGTCTTGCATCTTTACATCATGGATTAAAAATCAAGAATCACACTGGGAATAATTGGGAAGCCACAGTTATAGACTGCCAAGCTATCTTTAACATGTGGATCCAATCCCCCCGTGGGATCAAAAAAAACCACGAATAGCCAAGTGACCCACAGTTCATAAGACCGGTCAAAAGGGCTGTCCGGTGGGCAGGGCGCATGGTTCAGGTTGACGCCCATGCCACTTAGCATACCTGGGCTACACCCAGTTCTTGGGGCCACTGTGTCTGGTCTCTGTCTCCAAGGTGTCACTAGCCTGACATCTGCTGTGCATCAGTATGCTAGTATTGTATACATTATGGGCCTCTGGGTCTTGTCATAATTGACACTCTTTTAGACAGGGGGACTCTAAATCTGTGGGAGCCTTTTGAGGCTCCATCCTAAAAATAATTATAACCCTTTGAGGCTTTGTCATAAAAATACCGAAGCTCATTCACCCATATCACAGCTGGAGGTCCAAGTAATTCCTGCTTGGACTTACAAAAAAATACATCCTACCTTACATTTAAGATCTGCTATCATGTGTTGGTTAGAGGGTATGGCAAGCAATGCATCTTGTCTTTTACCCTCGCAGACAGGGAATGGCCTGCACATGGGGAATAAAAATGGTGGGAACAGTGCAACAACAGTAATGCATGGCAAATCAGAAAGAAAAAAAAAGAATGGTGTATATAGCGCTAAAAGGTTGTGAATATATAATAAACAGTGTATATAAACATATAAGGTGATAAAAAATGTGTGTGACCTTACACACTATACCTTAATAATGTAAAGCTAGGCTGCCGAGTGAAACTAACCCAAAACACAGTTAGTACAAAGCAAAAAACAACAATACAAGCCGGCGCCTACAGAGTCCCATATAGGAAAAAAGTTCAGTCCAATGGTAAAGAAGTGTCCAGAAATGTCCAATCTTGCACTTCACGCTCCACAGCAAGATGTTACAAGAAGCATGTGATGCAAAGAGAGAAAAGAGAGAAAAATCATAGTGCAACAATGCTACAGTATAAACACATAAGACAAACAGGACAAGACAATTCTAGACAAACACAAGCAAGGCTGACAAATAATACAAGAGTTAATTTAATACACAAAAAATATAAAATGAACAAGGTAGATAACGGATCCGGTGGTAAAACCGGAATCCTACTTACAGGACGTGAGAAGGAAAACATCACAGCTGCTGCCCCAGACTCTTGCTGAAGAAAGAAAGCCCCTGACTCCTGCACTATCAGCTGCCGATTGGTAACTTGTTTTGTTATACACACTCAATGTCTATGTCCTAGCACCTTGATGTACGCAGAATATTTATCCCTTTTATCAATATACACTTGTGATTTTCATACTTCACTATTTGAGTTGTGTGCTGTTTTTTTGTCTCCATATCCTTAGTGTTTGGGGGGTGCCGAGCCGCCCCCTGTTTCACAGCAGCAGACGCTCTATTTTCCACATTGCACGGTTATGTAAAAATTCTTTATTTATTACACTGTGGTTTACTTTATGGTTTAAATTAGAAGGGTATTTGTTAACACATAATTGATCACTGTTATCACTAGAGGTTTATTTGCTGCACACAATATATTTTGTTCAAAGGGAGAGAAGCCTGTGGATTCTTGCGGCACCTCTCGGTACGCAAACAGCAAATGCTGCAGGTGTATCTCCCAGTCTTTTCCCTCTGCCTCTATAAATGTTCGCAGCATCTGCTTCAGGGTACCATTGAACCTCTTACATAGTCCGTTGGTTTGGGGGTGGTAAGGAGTCGTGCGCTGGTGCTTCACCCCGCACGCCTCCCAGAGTCACTGGAGCAATTCACTCATGAACTGCAACCCCTGATCGGTTAGGATCTCACTAGGGAAACCTACCCTAGAAAAAATGGCTAACAGAGCTTTAGCTACTGCCCTAGCATCAATACTGGCAAGCGCTACCGCCTCAGGGTACCGGGTGGCAAAATCCACCACCGTGAGATTGTAGCGCTTTCCTGACCAGCTGGACATCATAAGGGGTCCCACGAGGTCCATAGCTACCTGCTGAAAGGGTTCCCCTATTACCGGTAACGGGTTCAGGGGTGCCTTCACACGGTCACCTGCCTTACCTACTCGCTGGCAGGCATCACAGGATCGGCAGAACTCTGCCGCCTCACTGGATGCCCCGGACAGTAGAAACGCTGCAACAGCCGGGCTCGCGTCCTAGCGACCCCCTGATGCCCTGCTAGTGGAATGGAGTGGGCTACCCGCAACAACTGCTGCCTATAATCCCGGGGTACCACTAGCTGTCTCTTACCCGTCCATACCTCATCTAACCCGGTGGTCCCTTGCTCTCTGTATAGGAGCCCGCGGTGCCACAAGAAGTAATCAGACCCCTTGCTTGGCTTAGACTCAGACGCCCGCAGTCACATCTGAGTCAGGGGGACAGGGAACAGGTACAGGGAACAGTAAGTCAGTGTCAGAAAGCGACAGAGTCTGGCTTACCTGTCTGGTCTCTGCAGAGACTACTGGAACTGTAGGTCCCAAATGCAGGGGGACAGGGGCTGGTTCTGCTGCGATCCTTGCAGACCGGCTCCTGGTGATCGCTGCAACAGGTGCCAGCTCAGTGGTAAAAACACAGGTAACGTGTCCTAGGTCATTACCCAGCAAGACCTCAGTATCTAACACAGGCAACCCCCCCCTCCCTCATGCCACATCCAGCACCCCAGTCCAAAAAGACCCGGGCAACCTGGAGTGACCGCGGTCCTCCGTCTAGCATGGTCACTTGCATCCCGGTGCCCGGGAGCAAATCCTCTGGCCGCACCATATCAGGGCAAACCAGAGTCACGGTGGCACCGGAGTCTAGCAAGCTGCCCGCCTGCCGGTCTCCGATGGTCACCTTCCGCAGATCCTTCTGCCGGACATCGTTTGGCTGCATCCAGACTGGAGCAATCTGATGTCCCCCGCTCTCAGCTGCTGGTCCTGAGGTGGCAAGTGCAGTCTCTCCGCTGGGCATCCCTCCGTGGGCTGTTTCCACGGCTGTACTTGGCTCCTCTGTGTGTGCTAGTCGCACACAGGCGACTGGCGTCGCAGCTGGTGAGCGTTGCTCCTGATGGGGTCCCTTGGACCGGTCCCAGTCCGGACAGTCTGAACTGAGATGCCTGACCTTGTTGCAAGTGTAACACCGCCTCTCATGCTTGAACTCTGCAGCCTTGGGTGTGTTGTTTGCTGCCGCAGGCTGGTGTGTCCACGGAGGGGTAGTCTTAGCGCCCTGGGCCGCATGGCCCGCTCCTTTGGGTGCTACAGGGTCCTTTATTGCAACTCGGCTGACCACATACTCATCTGCCATTCTCGCTGCATCCTTATAGGTCTGAGGTTTATGGTCATAGACCCATCCCCTCACATCTGTGGGAAGCTGCTGCAGCAGCTGCTCTTGAAAGAATAAGTCCAGCAGGTATGGAATGTTGTAACCCCATTCCCCTCCACCCACTGAGTCCCGTGCAAAGCCATCCTACTGGCATAGGTGCTGTATGACTCTCCGGGGAGTACTACCCCCGTCCGGAACTTGCCCCTCTAAGATTCTGGTGTCAGGGCATACTGGGTTAGCAGCTTGCTTTTCACATGACTGTAGTCATCGACATCCACGCATGGAATACCCATCACAGTCCGTTTGGCTTTGCCAGATAACAGTGGTCGCAGTCTGACCACCCAGTCCCTTCATTGGAATTCGGAACCGGGAACAATGCGTCTCAAAGTCATTCAGGAATGCATCAAGGTCACCTGTGCCATCCACGAACTTGCTGAAGCTGTGATGATCCACCTGGGAAAGACCTTGTTCCCCGTTTGTAAGGTAGGAGTTGTGGGTTCTTCCGAGCACTGCTGTGATGAGCTGTACCCGCTCCGCAGTGCTAACACCCGTTCCCCATGTAGCCAGAAGTGCAGTGAGCCCAGTGACGGCACACTCGGCAGCTGCAGCTGCTACCTCGTCCGCAATCCCTGGTGCCAAGCCACCCACAACAGGGGGGTCACTAGCACTCTCCTAATGTCCTTGCAGCCACGGAGTTGGAGGGACCTCCTGCACTCCGGGCTGAATAGCATCAGCCAACACAGCAGCTATGGGGACTTGCCCCTCTGGTAGGACCCTGCGGTCCTCATGATGCTCCAAATCCTCCTCCAGTTGTGCCTTCGACCGCCCATCTGTCGGTAAGCCATACCCCGCACATCTCTCCACGACTTTCTCTCTGGTCCATGACCTGAACCTTCCTGAGTGATCGCTCATGGTGCCTTCGGAGTATGGGTGAAGGGAACAGTGAAGTCTCTCGTGCTCTTTAGAAGTGTGTGTCAGTTGCTACTTTTCTGTAGAGCTCGCAAGCTACAAGGTCCTCACTATATTACAGAGCCCGCAGGAAACTGCAATATAGGTTCAATCAGTATACCATCAGCTGCCACCAGTTTTTAAAAGCTTGTCACGATGACATCAACTTTAATCAACACATTTATATTTCTGGGTACTTGATTGAACAGAACAAGTTGCAAAATAAATTGTGATTTATTTCCTTAATAGACAAACACACGGCATCTGCAGAATACACTTAAAACAACACTCACTGGGATAAGGAAATGAAAGAAATTGTCCTTGGAACGAAAGAACTGGTCCTTTGCTTGCCAGTGCAAGAAATGCAGCCTTGGTTTTAAAAGTCCTGTGGTTATGTGGTTGTTAACCCCTTCACTCCTGGACTGGTTGCTGCTGTACTGGAACAAAGTCTTGCATCTTTACATCATGGATTAAAATTCAAGAATCACACTGGGAATAATTGGGAAGCCACATTTATAGACTGCCCAAAGCTATCTTTAACATGTGGATCCAATCCCCTCGTGGAAACAAAAATTAACATGAATAGCCAAGTGACCCACAGTTCATAAGACCGGTCAAAATGGCTGTCCGGTGGGCAGGGTGCATGGGTCAGGTTGACGCCCATGCCAATTGGCATACCTGGGTGTTAGGACCAGTATGTCAGGCCAGAATCTGCACTCATGTTAAGCTTCCATTTTGTATGGTCATAACTAGTTAAGATTCTGTAGTCAGCCTTTTGCTGAAATATAATTCATAAATGCACTCAGTTTCTGCCAAATTGCATTTCCTTTCTTCCTGGTCAGGATATTACTACGATACTTTTGTGTTGTCAATTTCCTGATGTTTTAGTTAGAATATAATAGAATGGTTCTCTGCAAGAAGCAAAATAGTGTAATATAGTTGCTAAAGACTCAATGTCTCTTTTGATAACAGACAATGAATAAGCTATCTATTCAGACATTGCTGGTATTTGGATAGACACTTACCAAAAGTCACGCCACTAATATGTCCTGCCCCTAAATCATGCCTCTAATCAAAGCGACGCCCAAGACACGCCTATGATACACCTATGTTACGCCTATGTTACGCCTCTAACCAATATCTTTTTTTTCTGTATAAAAGTCATTACCCTATGAGTAATAAATTGAGACAAAGGATTTGAAACCTGGCTTGCATTACGTTTCATTTCGTTTGTCTACTAGGCCTGAAAGTTCCCCAAAGATCGATGATAACAGTGGCAGGGCGTGAAAGCTTCCTAGGAAGTCTGCTGCAAACGGTGCAGATGGTGTATCCAATCACAAGGCTTCAGTGTACTTGGCAGAGGAAAGGTTCCTCTCGGTTCCGAAGCATAGGCGAGGAAATTAAGGTTTTCCTTCAGTTTTTGGCGTCCAGAAGTGGGAAATTCACAAAGGTGGTGAGTATATATGTAAATTTTTATATATGATGCTTCACCCCCTCTGGGAATTTAAAAGAACAGAATTATGCTGGTTAGAGTCCAGATCATTTCTGAATTGTGACTGAAGAATTGGGTTAGAGGCCCTTTTAAACAGAATTTTTGGTTAGAGTCCAGAAAATTTTGTGCACGACTGAACTGTTATCTCTGATCTAGCTGAACGACCATTGTATATTGTGTAAGTATAAATGTTGCAATTATTTGTCATAATTAAGCTGTTTTTCTATAAGCTACTAATGGTTTATGCTGGTCTCAGAAATCAATCAGGAATAATAGCTCATAATAATGGTGTCTGTTGTAATTGTGGTGGTTTTGGTCATTGGCAGAGAGTGTGCCACTATCAGTCAGAAGCAGGGAAGTGCTGCTTTGCCCGTGGGGGCTCAGAGTGAAAGTCTCTGTAAAAAAAAAAAAAAAAAAAACACCGCTACCTTATGTAAAAGAGTTTTGTTTGTAACCCTGATGATTTTTTTCCTGAATGATTTCTTGTGTGAAAGATACTGTGTGAAAGTCATGCTGATTATCATGTGTGTACAAAAAATATGAATATTAGTTGCTCATAATGAAATCTAAATTTTAAAAGGTTTTAAAAAGGTGTACACCGAATATAGAGAGAAATACCTCACAACAAAAGGGGAGTATATTCAGGTCTGTCCCTGGTTATAGTTTGAAAGGTTTATTCGTCCTGGCCAGGCGAATACTTTTTAAACCGGACACATTTCTTTTCGTTTGTGGTATTTCTATCTTAATAAAAGGAGGGGCACAGCCTCTCCCTTACAGTTTAAAGAATGCAAAGCATTCACATTAAAATTAACTAGCTCTGTGCTTAAGCAGTTTATTTATGAGAACAAGGTAATGTAGAACTGTCTTTTTTTCCGTAAAGCAGTAAGATAACACATTTCAATTTTATTTCTACAGGATTAAGATATGTCTGGGATGTTTTTGTTTAATATGCTGGTAAGAGATCACAAGCACTGTTTGAATTAATATATTGTATTATATATGTATATAACGCCATTAATGTACATAGCGCTTCAAAAGGAGGGTGTCCGTGGTGGCAGATGCTGCAGGGAGGTTGAGAGGTGTGAGCGGAGTGTGGTGATATCTGTCTTTTAGCAGCATGGAGGTCATCGGTTATTTTAGCGAGAATTGTCTCCGTTAAATAAGCAGTGTAGAAGCCATACAAGACAGGTAGGGTCAAGCTTGCTGTTTTTTTTTTTTAGTCATGGTATAACTGTTGCATGTTTGAAGATATTTTGTTTAGCTTAAGAGAGGGCATAGTTAAAACGGGATAGCATAAGATGTATTGATGGAAGTTTGCAGGAATATGAGATTTCTTTCAGAAGGCATTCAGGGGAATGAGTGGAAGAATATTGCATGCTCTTGTTGGCATAGATTTGGTGTTTATAAGTAATTTGAAATATTCCCGTTATTTAATTTTTGAAAGACCATACAAAATGCAGATAATATGAATTAGACAGCGAAACCCGTTATCTGCTATTTGTAACTTTGAGGTTTCTGGCTGTTTTCCCAGAAAAAAAAAAAAAGCACATTGAAAATAATTTTTTTTTCTTTTTAAAGCCGATGTGTCTTTAAAAGTTAATGCTGGCCGTGTGCTCAGCACTTTGCAAAGAGTTCAAAATTATTTGTCTATTTTAAAAGGAAATCTTTTGTTCAGGATTTCACTTATATTTACAGGTTTTCTTTTGTAAATGCCACAGTTGTTAAAAGACCTACTGCAGGCTTTTTCTTTTAACACAAGCAGTAAATATTTTTATAGTCACTACACATACAAATCAATTTACCAGTTTAATTTTGCTATATATCAAGCAACCTGTTTTCATAACTATTTTTGTATTTTTGTTCACATAATTGTATAGATAATATATGAACAAAAGAGTTGAGATACATAGATTATTGAAGGTCTCTCTGAAATCCCTATAGAGGGTCAAGAACTTGATATGTTGTAAATGATACACAATGCACAGCAGGTTCAGAATTTATTATAGCAATGTTAACTCCAAGGGCTCTTGCAGTAATAAAAAGTTGCTTCCATACTAACAGGGCTGACAGGCCCCTGGTAAAAAAAATAATAATACCTTTGCAGATGTCACAGCAAAGCAGGTAGCAAGCCATCCCTATGTTGAGGGATATATCATATCTGCCAAATTTATAATTTTGTAACCATTTATTCGTTTTTGGGTATGTCCTGGACATAGAGTTAAAGGACAGGGGATATATAATTGCATAAGTGAACAGGGTATATATTATATACAAGGCATTTCACATTTTTAGCAGAATAGTTACAGTGGAGTGTTTGAGGTAAAAGCCAGGAGTGACTGTGGGTGTGGGACAATAGCCATGAGTGCAGGCTGTTGGGATGCTTGATTTGTGGGGCGAGTTTTAAGGTTAGTTAGTATTAAATGACTAAAAGGTTGACACCATTTGCATCAGAGAAAATGGCAGATGGCAGTTAGGTATGAATGAGAGTAAGTGTGTATTGGGAGAAGAGAGATTGATTTATAGTTTGAGACAGTGTTTTTGTCCCCATTTTTGAAGATTGGGACAACTCTGGCAGTTTCCCAGGTCTTAGGGATATGGCCTGCAGACAGGATAGAGTTGATTATGGAAGCAATTGGTTTGGCACAGGCTGAGGTACCAAGTTTTAGGAACTTGGATTGTAGCAAAGTCAAGTCCACATTGGTTGCTTAGTTTAAAAATTGAGGAGCGTTAATAGGGAATATCTCTGTTTAATATGCGGATGCTAATAATAGTAGTAACCATATTAATACAAGAATTTATTTCTAGGTATAAATTCTCTCCCTATGAGACACTTATGGGATGAGTTATGACCATCAGTAGTTCAAAGTAACGAATTAAGGACCATGTTATTGGTAGTAAAACAATTAATAAGTATTGCATGCAACTAATATATATTTTTGAGTCTTTCTAGGCACAGGTTAAAGCTGAAAGTGCACCTACACAAGACGGGTTAATGGTCAAGCATTTTCTACGCAAGCACACTCTTCATCCCAGATGAAAAGGCCATTTAAATACTACTCATCACCAGCATTGCAGTAAAAATTTCTTATCATCATGGATACACATCACGCACGTCAAAATAGTGCCAGCCTAGGCACAAACAGCTAATGAAGACAAAGACATAGCACCTGCAAATAAGTGTTTTGATGGACACAATACTCTCTGACCACTAATCATCAAGGGAGAAAGGTTATAGGCAAAAATGTCCAGGCCTCAACACACGAACTTTGAACTTTTTATTTTTACATTTTTTTATTATTTTTCAGTTACAATGTATGCTCCATTATGTTTGTGTAAGTGGCGTCCCATAAGGATGACAAAATAGTATAAGGTATTATTTGTTTAACTTTGTTTATTTTGTTTGGATTTATAGGTTAATAGAATCTCCCTGCAGAATGATATCCCGGTGGGAGAATGCTTTATCAGTCAAACACACGGTTATGTTAATTGCTCACAGGTAGAGTTAGAAACAAAAGAGAGACACCCAATACACAAGTACTAAAAAGTAGTCTATGGGAAGAATAAGTTTCAGGGAATTTATTCCCAAATGTAGGAGTTGGGTTACTGTATGGCAGGTTTACAGGGATATCCTCAATCATACAACCACAGACATTTACTCATTTAATCAAGAATAGGTTTAGTTTAAATTAATGGCTCCGCAGAATAAAATAGCTCCAGACTATATTTTAGCCTCAAAAGGAGGGGCATCTATGCGCCCTAGTTAAAGCGCAATGTTGTGTATTTATCCAGGATTTAGGGACCATGGGGACTTGGTGGTTGGATTGATTTGCTTTGAGTGAAGCTAGCGAATGTTTTTGTATGTGTGTGTTTGTCCTACTCATTGCTCTCTATGTATTAAGTACAGCAAAACTCTGATCCAGAAGTGCGTCGCAACCCCCACCGACGCTATGCCTCTCTGCGGTGATGATGACGCCAGTCCCCAGAAGAAGAGACCGAAGAAGAAATCAACTGGGCTGATATAATGGCCGGAAAAGAAAGGAATGAAGTTATGCACAACTTGGACATCTTGGTCCATCAGGACTATGAAATGGTCCATCAGGACTAAGAACTGTTCTGTTCTTTATATAGACTGTCTCTTAAGGATATTGGGGGACTGAGAAGACTGGATATGAGGAAGGTGGGAGGTCACAAAGGGACGTGAGTCAACCACAAGGAAAGGATCACAAGTCAGCCATTTTGACCATAGCAACATCTTGATCCGTTTTGCCATTCTGAGTAAATGCAGTATGAAAGACGTGTGCAAGAAGAATGTTTGTGCAGTCGCTCTTAGCAGAAATTAGCCCCCACCAATTCTCACAAATAGCTGACCCTTAGATTATGTGACATATTGAGATATAAGTCATTTCTCATCTATAGAAATTGTTAATGCTATATGATATAGATAGATATATATATAGATATCGATAAAATATAATATGTATATATATATATATATATAGGTTGTGTGGCATGTGGGCCACTAAGATTGTACCCTGCAATCACACTGCCCTTTGTTATCTGGGTTTCATTCTTCCCATTTTCTATGTATCTGACACGTTACCCCAAGGGAGGCTGAGAAATCGAAAAGATCTGACCAGGACCATTAGTCCAACCCGCATTGCAGCTAGGCTTTATATACCTAGTTTAGGTGTTTTGGATCTCTATTCTAAATTCAGTGATCTTATGGTAAATATTGATGATGCTCTTAAATCAGACAAGTGATGCTATCATCCGTTTGACTAATGAACAAGAGCATATCCGAACAGTATTATTACAGAACAGAATGGCACTTTATTATCTGCTAGCCTCACAAGGAGGTGTTTGTAAACTTGTAGGACAGAAGTGCTGTGCCTATATTGAAGATGAGTCTGGTGCTATTCATAAAGATATGGATAAGCTACAGGAAATTCAGGCTAGGATGCGTAAAGAATCCTCAGGCCTTAGCTTAAATTGGATGTCAGGACTCACTAGTTGGATCGGAGAATTGTGTATGAAAATTCTCTATGGTTTTATTGTAGTGATTAGTATAATCGCAGCAATTTGTGTTATTTTTCACTGTGCTAAGTGTGCAATGCTTTCATTTGTCTCAAGGAAACCTTCAGTTTCATCTCACGCCATGTATGCAAGTAATAATTCATATGTGGCCATGAACAGAGTCTATGATACTATTGGTCCCCATAAGGCCATAGTCATAGAGAAGCGTACCTAGTAAGGGTATTTGTTCTTTTAGAGAACAAAAAGGAGGGAATTGTTAGAACCAGTATGTCAGGCCAGAATCTGCACTCATGTTAAGCTTCTATTTTGTATGGTCATAACTAGTTAAGATTCTGTAGTCAGCCTTTTGCTGAAATATAATTCATAAATGAACTCAGTTTCTGCCAAATTGCATTTCCTTTCTTCCTGGTCAGGATATTACTACGATACTTTTGTGTTGTCAATTTCCTGATGTTTTAGTTAGAATATAATAGAATGGTTCTCTGCAAGAAGCAAAATAGTGTAATATAGTTGCTAAAGACTCAAGGTCTCTTTTGATAACAGACAATGAATAAGCTATGTATGCAGACATTGCTTGTATTTGGATAGACACGTCCCAAAAGTCACGCCACTAATATGTCCTGCCCCTAAATCACGCCTCTAATCAAAGCTACGCCCAAGACACGCCTATGATACACCTATGTTACGCCTATGTTACGCCTCTAACCAATATCTTTTTTTTTCTGTATAAAAGTCATTACCCTATGAGTAATAAATTGAGACAAAGGATTTGAAACCTGGCTTGCGTTACGTTTAATTTCGTTCGTCTACCAGGCCTGAAAGTTCCCCAAAGATCGAAGATAACAGTGGCAGGGCGTGATAGCTTCCTGGGAAGTCTGCTGCAAACGGTGCAGATGGTGTATCCAGTCACAAGGCATCAGTGTTCTTGGCAGAGGAAAGGTTCCTCTCGGTTCTGAAGCATAGGCGAGGAAATTAAGGTTTTCCTTCACTGGGCTACACCCAGTTCTTGGGGCCACTGGGTCTGGTTTCTGTCTCCAAGGTGTCACTAGCCTGACATCTGCTGTGCATCAGTATGCCAGTATTGTATACATTATGGGCCTCTAGGTCTTGTCATAATTGACACTCTTTTAGACAGGGGGAATCTAAATCTGTGGGAGCCTTTTGAGGCTCCATCCTAAAAATAATTACAACCCTTTGAAGCTTGGTCATAAAAATACCGTAGCTCATTCACCCATATCACATCTGGAGGTCCAAGTAATTCCTGCTTGGACTTACAAAAAAATACATCCTGCCTTACATTTAAGATCTGCTATCATGTGTTGGTTAGAGGGTATGGCAAGCAATGCATCTTGTCTTTTACCCTCGCAGACAGGGAATGGCCTGCACATGAGGAATAAAAATGGCGGGGACAGGCCAACAACAGTAATGCATGGCAAATCAGGTATTAACCCTTTCCTCCTCGTCACAGGCATATAACGTGATCCGCATCCGCAGTGGCTACGAGTGGAAGACCGCGTTCAACACGTGCAGCGGTCACTATGAGTACCTGGTGATGCCATTTGGGTTATGCAATGCCCCTGCAGTCTTCCAAGACTTTATGAATGAGGTTTTTCATGATCTATTGAATTCTTTTGTGATTATCTACTTGGATGATATCCTCATTTTTTCCAAGACCCTCGAAGAACACATTCTCCATACCAAGATGGTGTTCTCTCGTTTACAGGCCAACAAGCTCTACGCCAAGATGGAGAAGTGTGTCTTTCATCAATCCTCAACTACCTTCCTGGGATACATTGTCTCGGACCAGGGGTTCACCATGGATCCAGAGAAGATCAATTCTGTACTCGAATGGCCACAACCTAACTCCTTGAAGGCGATTCAGCGTTTCCTTGGCTTTGCAAATTATTATATGAAATTTATTGCTGGTTTCTCTAATTTGGTAACACCCATTACGGCCCTTACCAAAAAAGGTCCGTCCTTCCTCTTGGCCATTGGAGGCCTGTCGTGCCTTTGAGTCTCTTAAAAAAGCCTTTGTCTCGGCCCCCATTCTGCGACTTCCCGTCCCCACCCTCCCCTTTATCTTGGAAGTTGACGCCTCCAACGTGGGAGCCGGTGCAGTTCTCTTTCAAAGAACCACCCCCAAAGATAAACTCCACCCCTGTGGGTATTTCTCCCAAAAAAATTCTTCAGCAGAAAAAAATTACGACGTGGGGAATAGGGAGTTGTTGGCCATCAAGATGGCATTACAAGAATGGAGACATCTTCTGGAAGGAACCAAGGAACCTATTCTGATCCTGACGGACCACAAGAATCTTTCTTACATTGAAGATGCTCGTCGTCTTGGGCCCCGTCAAGCCCGTTGGTCATTGTTCTTCTCAAGGTTTAACTTTATCATCTCTTATATTCCTGGGACAAAGAATATCAAAGCTGATGCATTGTCCCGTCAGTTCATCACTGAAGAGAAGTCACAAGACATCCCGGAGAGTATTCTGTCCCCCCAACTGTTTCTCTGCCGCCTCTTTTGACATACTGGATAACATTTTGGAGTCTCAAGCACAGGTCCCCGAAGGACTAGAGGTCCCTGGTGGACGTCTTTACGCACCCCCACGTTTTCCTCTTAAAATTCTTGAATGGGGTTTCTCCTCCAGATCTGCCGGCCATCCCGGCTTTAAGAAGACTATGGATCTGATTCGGCGAACTTTTTGGTGGCCCAACATGGTAAAGACATTAGAGCTGTCACCTCCTCTTGCCCAGTCTGCGCCCCAAAATAAATCTGTCCGTCAAAAGCCTTCTGGTTTTCTACAACCTCTCCCGGTCCCGGACCGTCCTTGGAGTCACGTTGCTATGGACTTCATCGTGGATCTTCCCCCTTCTAATGGCATGACTACTATTCTAGTGGTTGTTGACAGATTCTCCAAGCAAGCTCATTTTGTTCCCCTCAAGGGTCTACCCAATTCTAGTACTTTGGCTGATACTTTTGTAAAAGAAATTTTCCGTGTTCATGGAGTTCCGTGGTCCATTGTCTCGGATCGTGGTACTCAATTTGTTTCAAAGTTCTGGCGTGCATTTTTCCAGAGGCTGGGCATTACCCTTCTTTTTTCCTCAGGCTATCACCCTCAAATGAATGGGCAGACTGAACGCATGAACCAGTCCCTCGACTGTTTTTCTTCCGATTCTCAGGATAATTGGGCAGAGTTACTTCCTTGAGCGGAATTTGCGATTAACTCTCTCAAGAATGAGTCCACTCAAGAATCACCGTTTTTTATTAACTATGGATTTCATCCTACCCGCCTACCTATGCATTCTTCCAGGTCCGGAGTTCCTGCAGCAGATGATAGGGTAACCACCTTACAGGGGTCATGGAGGAGGATTCAAACCGCTTTGCAGGAATCTGTCCTAAGACAAAAGAAACAAGTAGATAGGCTTAGTCGGGAGGCTCACAAGTTCGTACCTGGAGAGAAGGTCTGGCTTTCTTCTAAAAACATTAAACTGAAGGCCCCGACACCTAAACTGTCTCCCAGGTTTCTGGGCCCTTTCTCTATTCTGAGACAAGTTAATCCTGTGGTCTATCAGCTTCAGTTGTCTCCCTCCATGAAGATTTCACCCGTCTTCCTTTCTCACTGTTGAAACCATTCATCCAAGGCACACGATTTGCTCATTCTGCACTTCGGCCTCCTCCCGCCATTGTACCAGGACAACAGGAATTTGAAATTCAGTCAATCATTGACTCTCGCATCTCCAGGGGCAAACTCCAGTTTTTGGTCCACTGGAAAGGATACAGACCTCAGGATCGTTCTTGGGTCTCGCATGCTGATCTTCACGCTCCGTCTACTCAAACGATTGCACCAAACATTTCCCCTCAGACCTTGGATGGATCGTCCGGAGTCCGACCCTCGAGGGGCGGGGGGGGAACTGTAAGGACCCACGCTGCGGGGACTCCCGCTACCAGTGCCTCCTTACCTCTTCTTTCCACTGCATCTGGTTCTCGGCGGCGTGCCCCGGCCCTCGGCGTCTCCCCCGCGGCTGCTCCCGCACTTCCGTGTCGCGCGTGTCACCCTTATGGCGCACGCGGACCCAGGCATTCCCTTTCTTGGCGCCGCGAGCCTGACCCGCCCATCTGCTGCGGCGCACGCATCGGCATGCTCCCATGCCCCTGCTCCACCAGGACCACCCCCAGGCTCTTCTCCCCTATCAGGGCTTCCCTTGGGCCGCACTTCTGCTCCTCCCTTTCCTCTGATAGGTCCCAGCCCACTATTTAGTATCCCCACCATTACCACATTGCTCTGCATAGCTTCTGTACCTTGGTGCTGTCTGCTCCTGCTTGGCTCTCTTGTATTTCAGTCCCTGTTCCTGTCCCTGGATTCTCTGCTGACCTCCCTGGATTTTGACCCTTGGCTTTGGACTTCAACCACGCTGCTCTCTGGTACCCTTTGGATTTGGCTTTGGACTCTTTACCTCGCAGTCTTCTATATCCCTTGGACTCGGCTTACGGACCACTACTACGCTGCTATCTTCACTCCACAACCCAGGCTTACGGACACTTTACCACGCTGCTCTCTCTACACCTTGACCATTGGCTTACGGACTTGACCATTCGACGCTGGAGTTGGCAAGTACTGAACTCTTTCTATTTTTGTTCCCTCGACCAGCTACGCTACTTCCACACTCCGGCCGTGCCCCCGTTTACTGTCAGGTGTGTGGTATTTCTCCTTTCCACCTCAGTCCCGGGGTCTGGCTTGTGGGCAGGCCGAGTGTTACAACCCCTCCCCCTGCATCTCACATCATCTCCCCCCCATATGCCTACCTCTTTCAGGAGGAGAGACTGGTATCCTATCGCCGGTGGACGTGGTGGGCAACAGAACGGCAGAGCAGGCGGGACTGCACGTATGCGCTCGCTCTAGCAGCAGGCACCAGAATTGTTGGGCCACACTACTAGAGCACGCTTCTACCCTGCAGTCCTTAGAGTGGGATCTGGGAGGTGGGGAGGAGGAGGAGAGCAAGGAAGTCAATCGCGGACCGCACAGTGAGTGCGGGCAGCCCGCGGTCTGTAGACGGAACCCTTGAGACTGCTCCACGGAATCATGTTTGAGAATCTCTGCCTTAGTGGTTAACCACTGAGGTAATGAAGGGGGGTTATTAATGTATTTTAATATTGTTGATGTATTTATTTATTACTGGGTTACCATTTATCGCCAATGTGGATATCTGTGCCCCCCATTTAGAGGGCCTAGTTATCCACAGTGATAATCAATGGTTTTATGTGTAAAATGGATTTTGAATGTTCTTTATTGTTTTGTTTTAAAAGTTGTGATGCCCACACCACGTTGCTGTCTCTTTTAGTCCCAATTAAAAAGCAGAAAACACTGTATCTCTATATATGGGGTTTATTTACAGGGATTAAATCATACATTAACAGGTCCACAGTCCCTTTAAGTAGAAACAAAACATATATTGAACACGTATTCCCTTTAAGGAAAATAACTCAACTTTGCTTCAGCCCTTTCTAATGACAGCTGGCCAACTATACTGGTTCGCAGCTTAAAACATGTAGTACCATATGCACTCCACATGAACAGTCTTAATCACATGAATAAATTGTCTCTCTTATCTGTTAGTCCATTGGAGCAGACGTCCCCGCTTCAGCATGGCCTCACATCCTTCCTTCTTAGGGGAACTCAGCCACACATGAGCTCAGAGAAACTCTACTCTGCAAGTCAAATGCCAAGGACAGGACATCCCCGCTTCAGCATGGTCTCTCGTCCTTCCTTCCTCACCCTGGGATTAATGACCAGGCAGTCCAAGCAGACAGTGCCAGCCTTCATTCTTCAGCTGGGGAGCACCTTCTCTGGGACAGCAATTTCTCAATCTCTGTGTCACTCTCAGCATTGCAGCTTCCTGTATCTGGCGCCAAATTGTCAGTGGAATGTCCTGAACTCCTCAAGGGATCCACACACTTGCTCGACAGACCATGCAAAGAGAAAAACACAAACAAACAAAAATCATAGCGCAACACTGTAGGGTGAGCAGTACTGCCAGCTGTCCCTTTAAGGACATGGGTACTATCGCGCGCGGGCGCGCAGAGACTTCCCGTTGCTCCGGAGGAGGAAGTGACGTGTGTGTCTACACGCGGTGCAGAGCTGTGGACCCCGCACACCAGCCTCCACGGCTGGAGCTGTTCCGGTTACCATCGCAGGGACTGACTGGAGTTTGAGCCGCAACGGAGCAGAGACATCACCCGGCAGGGAGACCATCTGCATTTAGGACTTGTTCCTTCCAATGCGAGTTTAAGCCTTGCTGTCTGTAAGTAGGGCTCCAATTTTTGTGTCCCAGATGACCTGCGGTTCTTTGTATTTGCCATTGCCTGTCTTGGCATAGTTCTTTTTAATAAATAGTTTTTTAATTGTCGCTAGGACTCTTAATTGTTTTGTGTGTATTAGTGCAGTACTGCTCACCCTACAGTGTTGCGCTATGATTTTTGTTTGTTTGTGTTTTTCTCTTTGCATGGTCTGTCGAGCAAGTGTGCGGATCCCTTGAGGAGTTCAGGACATTCCACTGACAATTTGGCGCCAGGTTTTTCTTTATTTTGTGTTATTCTGTTAGTACTGGCAGTATCACCGGGCAGCCATCCTTTATTAGAAGTTATTTTTAAGTTATTTTTAATATCACACTGTGTTTTACACTTTAGCGCTAGTTCACAATTTTTTTGTTCACAGCTTCCTGTATCTGCCTTAAACACTACCTCATTCAAAACTCCATGAGCAATAAGGAGTTTAGTCTTCTCAATTTGGCAGCAGCTGCTGCTGGCTACTCTAGGGGATTAACTCTCTTAGAGCTGAAAATGTCCCTTAATTCACTGTTCCATCACCTAGAGGACAGTGATGGTATCACATATCCCTCCCTCCCAGCGAAACATTGTTTTGTGAAGTGGCCCGTGCACCATTCCCGTGCACCAGCCTCTTTGTTGGAGATGCAGAATAGATGATTGGAAGGTTGACTCGCGCAAGGTCCCCAAAAAGCACTGACAGCTCACCAAAAATGGAAACTAAAACTGTTTAATAAAGACTACATAAAAAATGAAAATCAGGACAAACAAAAAACTGTTACATAACAACCCTACGCGTTTCAGGCACCTTAGTGCCCTTTCTCAAGGGTCCCACTCATTATTTATTTATTTTATTACTCTTCTGTACCCTCTGTTTTGAGCTGTTAGTAGCCCTCAACTAACCTCTTTGTTGGAGATGTCTGACATCCATCTCTTCTTTTTCCTTGCCTTTCAGTTGAAGAGTTTTTCCTTTGGGGCAAGTACTAGGCCTTCTGGGCCTGCAGACTGGTACTTTGCTACCTCTTTGTCTTGTGCCGGTTTAAGTTTAGGGTTGATGCTCTGCTTTTGGTGTGTCCCTTCTTGCAAGGATTCCTGAGTATCCTGCTGTCTGTTAGTTCTCTCTGCCAGGATATTATCCCCCTCTGTGACCATGACCGGCAGTTCCTGAAGATGTACCTCCATCTTCTTCCTCTTGTACTTAGAGTCTCCCTCATCCTGCAGAAGAGCATTTACCTAGTTGGTGTAAGCATAGGGGAGTCACGCCGCCCTCTGCGCACTCCCCACTCACCTCTGCTTGCTGCCGAGGCTCCCGCCTTCCCCGCTTCCGGCGCTGGTGGGTATGCCTCTCCTCCGTGGACCACCCTGCAAACGTCTCGCGTGCACTCTGCTCCAGGCTTTATGTCTCTTCTTACAGTTCCGCCTCCGGCTTGTGTCCTCGTGCTGACATCGGGGGCACACAGCGCGTGTTCGGGGACACAGTGTCTGCCTCCTTGGACCATGTCAGGCATCCTCATCCCACCTGTTCCCTGCTCCGGATTAACCAATCACAGCCCTTGCTGGTGACGCACCTCCACGCTGCTGGTTACTCATTGGTTGCTCTCTCCTACTTATGCTCAGCTGCCCCACTGGCAAATTGGCTGTGCATAATCCTATGTTCCCTTGTGTTCATTGTTTCCTAGCCTTGCAGTCTTGTCTTGTTCTCTTGTTCGCAGCTCTCTGTTATTGACCCGGCTTGTTTTGGACTCCACTCTTCTGTACACCTGACCCCAGCTATCTGCAACAATCTGCACCTCTCCAACCCTGACCTTGGCACCCGTACAACGACTATTCTCTCTCCAACCCGGACCCCGGCTAATAGTACCTACAATGATCCGTACCACTCCAACCCAGACCCCGGAAAGTATATCGACTATCCGTACCTCTCCAACCCAGACCCAGCTACCTTGACCAACCTACACTCCAGACGTGGCCACGTGAGCCCCTCGGTCATGCCTTGTTTGTAGCGAGTACATCATGACAGTATGCTCAGCCCAACAAACATGGACCCCACCGAGGTGGGGCGAGTCTTGAGCACACACGCCAACATGTTCTCTAAAATAGAGAAATATCTAGAGCAGAACGACCGACGTATGGATTTGCTACAACAGAACCTTCTCTCTCTCTCTCTGCCCAGGCACAAGCCCCTCTTCCTACTCCCATTCTGTTGGATTCTTCCACCTCTACGCCTACCCTTATGTCTGTGACCACGACTTCTGAACCCCGACACCCGACTCCCAACCGCTATGCTGGAGATCTGCATGAATGCCGATGGTTCTTGAACCAATGCTTCATCCAGTTCGAGATCATGCCTTTTCTTCTCAGAGATCCAAGGTGGCGTATATTATTTCACTACTCATTGACAACGCCCTGGCCTGGGCTTCTCCCATCTGGGAACAAAGATCGAACTTAACTCAGGACATTGGACAATTCGCCAGGGAATTCCGTAGAGTCTTTGACCCACCTGATCGCAAGGTAACTGCTTCCTTCTCTCTGTTTCATATCTCCAGGGAAACCGTCCGGTCACCAGATACGCTCTTGAGTTTCGTACCATCGCTGCGGAGACCAGTTGGAATAATGAGGCGTTGTCATCAGCCTTTTGGCAGGGTCTTTTAGAGGCACTAAAAGACGAACTCGCCGCACAAGAGCATCCAACGAATCTTGAGGATCTTAGACCGCGTAGACCAATGGTTGCAAGACAGGAGGTCCAAACGTTCCCGTCATTGCTAAATCGCTCCCAGATAGTCTACTTTACACCCCGGCATGTCGGAATCTTCTCACTGACACTCCTGAACCCATGCAACTGGGTAGTAATAATTGTCTCCCTCTGAGAAGCAACGCTGACGCAACGCCAGACTCTGTCTGTATAGTGACAACTCTGGGCATCAAGTACTTTTTTGCCCTCACAAGTTGGGAAAAGCCAACTCCCAATGAGGTCCAGGGGAATCTCTTTGGGAACACTCTCCACTTCCCCTATCACCAAGAAGACCTTGCCAACCATGATATTGATCCCAGTTTCACTTACCGGTAAGGGTTTTCGGACCACTGCCTTACATTTGTGGATTCAGGGTCAGGAGGCAACTTTATCGACCAAGGCTTCACTGAGAGGAACAACATCCCGCTTGTCAGCAAGAGGACCCCGGTAGGATTAGAAGCCATCGATGGTCGACCATTACAACCAGCTTTCATTTCTTTGCAGACTATTCTTTTCCACTTACAGACCGGTGAGGGGCATAGGGAGGAGATCCATCTGGACGTGATTCACACTCCTTCCGTCAAAGTGATCCTGGGCCTCACGTGGCTTCAACGTCATAATCCCCATATCGACTGGACCAATAAAGAACCTATCCACTGGAGCATCCTTTGTGCAGAAGACTGCACGATTCCTGTCCAAAAGATATGTGGGATGGTTACCCCAGGAGAGGAACTCTCTGCCCGAGGTATATATCGAATTCCGTGATGTTTCGCCCTCATCGCCCTGCATTGACTACAGAGGTCTTAATAAGATTACCCTTAAGAATCGTTACCCTTTGCCTTTGATCTCTGAACTTTTCGACCGCCTTCAAGGGACTACCATCTTCACCAATTTGGATTTGCATGGTGCCTACAATTTGGTAAGGATTTGCCGGAGGGACGAATGGAAAGTGGCCTTCAACAAATGAGGCGGCCATTATGAGTACCTGGTCATGCCCTTTGGTCTCTGCAATGCCCCTGCCGTCTTCCAAGACTTTATCAACGAGATCTTCAGGGATCTTCTAAATCAGTTCCTTAACCCTTGTGCATTTTTTTCAATTTTTTTTTCTTCTGCTGAGCAGAATTATGATGTAGGGAACGGGAACTCTTGGGCATCAAGCTTGCTCTCGAAGAATGGAGACATCTGTTGGAAGTTACGGAGAACCCTATCATCATCTTAACCGATCACAAAAATCTGCTCTACCTAGAAGCTGCTCGTCGCCTAGGTGCTCGACAAGCCCGCAGGTCGCTTTTTTTCCCCACTTCAATTATATTATTTCCTTTTTACTGGGTTCCAAAAATGTTAAAGATGAGCATGATCCGAAGATCATTTTTCTTCTGCTGAGCAGAATTATGATGTAGGGAACCGGGAACTCTTGGGCATCAAGCTTGCTCTCGAAGAATGGAGACATCTGTTGGAAGTTACGGAGAACCCTATCATCATCTTAACCGATCACAAAAATCTGCTCTACCTAGAAGCTGCTCATCGCCTAGGTGCTCGACAAGTCTGCTGGCCGCTTTTTTTCCCCACTTCAATTATATTAATTCCTTTTTACTGGGTTCCAAAAATGTTAAAGATGAGCATGATCCGAAGATCATCTGGAGACAATTATTCCTCCTAAGTACATTCTCTCCAACACCTTTGATGTACTGGACGACATTCTACAAGACCAATCTCGTATCCCAGAGGATCTCGAAGTCCTGGAGTGCCGCCTTTTCACCTCACCACAATACCGGAGGATAGTGGACAACATCTACTGCTACTGATTCCTGCATTTGATCTACGTAGGAAAGGAGAATATCATCTATCCCAGACTGCACATCTCAACACTTAACTATTGCTGTGATGCCGCCTTTACTTTTTATATTTGCTGTAATCTCATTTATTTTCAAATTATGCACTTCCTTCCACCAGTCTCCTTATGTCTCTAACTCTATTATATATCTCCATCTCTCCTTTCTTCCCCACTTCTCAGTTCACATGAACTCCTTTCTTACCTGCGCCTCCCTCTGTCCACCACACAGCTATACACCCTGCATAAAACACACCCCTACAAATCCTCCTCACACATTCTCTTTCTTTCCATGCTTCTCCTCCTTGCTTCTGGGGATATTCTCCCAATCCTGGTCCCTGCCTTATTTCTACCTGCTCTCATCCTCGCCTCCCACATGCAACTTCTACTCCTTCTGGTGTTAACCCCTAACCTCATACCATCCCCTGCCACCCTCCCCCTCCCTCCTCTCCCTTTCTCCTGTGCCCTTTGGAATGCTCACTCCCTCTCTACACGTTCCTCTCTTGTGCATGACTTCTTTCTCTCTCTCAGTCCCTGCTTCTATTTGCTATAAGAGACCTGGCTCACTCAGTCTGACTCTGCTCTGGAAGCTGCCCTCTCCTATGGTTGTCTTTCCTTCTCCCACACTCCGCGCCCTGATGGCAGGGGTGGAGGCGGGGGCTCCTGCCTTCCTCTCTCTGCCGTTACCGAACCCTTCCTATTCCCCCTCTCTTTTGCTTTCCCTCCTTTGAGGTTCACACTGTCCGATCTTCTCTCCTCTCCCTGTCCATGTGGCGGTCATCTATCGCCCACCTACCCTACTCATCATCCCCCTTCTGCCTTTCTCTCTCACTTTGAATCCTGGCTCTCTTTCTTTCTCTCCTCAGACTCCCCTGTTCTTCTCCTTTGGGGACTTCAATTGCCACATGTGATGACCCCTCCTCCATTGGGCTTCCGCTTTCCTTCTCTTCTCTCTCTAACCGCTTCTTTTGGCCTTCAACAGTGGACTGCAGCCACCACCCACAAGGATGGCCACTACTTAGACCTGGTTTTCTCTAAAAACTTCTCTCTCTCTTATTTCTCCATTTCCCCTTTTCCTCTCTCTGACCATCACCTCATCTCATTCTCTCTATCTCACTTCTCCCCTTCTCCACCTCCATCTACCCCTCGGTTCTGCAGAAACCTGCGCTCTATTCACTTACCTGACTTTGAGCCCACTGTACACTCCTCCCTCTCCTCTCTCAACTCTGCTACAGACCCTAACAACCTGGTCAGGAACTACATCTCTGCCTTGTCCTCCTCTCTTGATCTACATGCCCCGCTTTCTCTCTGCTGCACTCACCCTTCTAACCCTAGACCCTGGCTAAATTCCCACACGCGCATGCTGCGTTCCTCCACTCGTTCCTCTGAACGCCTCTGGAGGAAATCTCATACTCTCGCAGACTTCCTTCACTACAAATTTATGCTATCCTGTTTCAACTCTGCCCTCTCGCAAGCTAAACAAGCCTACTTTTCTTCACTAATCAACATGCACAAGTCTAACCCACGCCGACTGTTCTCTGTCTTTGATACTCTACTCAAACCACCCTCAGCTGCCTCTCCTTCCTCCATCTCCGCTCAGGACTTTGCTGACTATTTTAAGAAAAAGGTGGAATCCATACGTCAGAACATCCCCTCTGTTTCTTCCTCCCATCCTACACCTCTTCCTAACTCTCCTCCTGCCTTTTTTGACTCTTTTTCCACTGTCTCAGAGGAGGATGTGTCACTGTTCCCTCCCATCTCCTAAAACCTCTTGCTCCTACTATAATCCCTACACTCACACACATTTTTAACTCCTCCCTCTGCTCTGGAACCTTTCCATCCTCTTTCAAACACGCAACATACCATTACTCAAAAACAGCAAGCTTGACCCTACTTGTCTTTCTAACTATCGACCTGTCTCCCTCCTTCCTTTTAACTCTAAACTCCTTGAACGTCTTGTATTCTCCCGATTGCTCCATTTTCTCAACACCTATTCTCTCCTAGACCCTGTACAACCTGGCTTCCGCACTGCATTTTTAACTCCTCCCTCTGCTCTGGAACCTTTCCATCCTCTTTCAAACACGCAACATACCATTACTCAAAAACGGCAAGCTTGACCCTACTTGTCTTTCTAACTATCGACCTGTCTCCCTCCTTCCTTTTGACTCTAAACTCCTTGAACGTCTTGTATTCTCCCGATTGCTCCATTTTCTCAACACCTATTCTCTGCTAGACCCTCTACAATCTGGCTTCCGCACTGCTCACTCCACGGAAACAGCCCTCACTAAAATAACTGACGACCTCCATGCTGCCAAAGACAGAGGTCATTACACTCTGCTCATATTACTCGACCTCTCTGCAGCATTTGACACTGTGGACCACCCTCTTCTCCTTCACATTCTCCATACGCTTGGTATTCGGAACAAAGCTCTATCTTGGATCTCATCCTACCTCTCCCATCGTACTTTCAGGGTTTCTTCTGCTAACACCTTCTCCTCTATTGATCTCTCTGTGTGGGTACCCCAGGGCTCTGTCCTGGGACCTCTTCTCTTTTCTCTGTACACACTCTCTCTAGGTGACTGTAGGAGGAACACGCTAAGAGGTATGCAAGGGAGACTTGTTATGGTGAAATTAAATAAGGCTTTTATTGCGCCTGTTTCCTTAACATCAGAAAACCATCCAAACAAGGGGTCAAACAAAGCTTCTATTCACTTGGGAGTATTTCTAGTGAAACCTATGCTCCACAACTCCCTTTAGATAAGCATGTCTCCCAGCCCCAAACATATATCTTGATATAAGCAGGTATACCAAAAGTCTTATAAAAGGAAAGTCTTATCTGTTTGTAGTGGTTGGAGGGAAAGTCTTCTCTGTTCCTGGGTTGCTGCATTTTTCCTCAGGTTTTGTCAGCATTCAGGTTTAGAGGTGTTTCCCCTGTATCTTGCAAGCAGCTCTGCTATTTCTTCTGGCAGGCTCAAGACCTCTGTCCCCATGGCCAGTCTCACAGCTTGTGAGACTCAGGAACAATCTCCCTTCCTGTCTCAAAAGACAGGCTTTTCTAAGAAGCTAATCAGGCAGGTGGTGTTGGATAATTGACTACCAGCAGTTAACCACCACACTGCTGGATTAGAGGCACATTTCCTGAACAGGGATAACTCCCCCGTTACAGTGACCTAATAACATCTTTTGGGTTTAATTATCATCTCTATGCTGACGACACACAAATATACTTTTCAACACCCGACCTTACACCTGCTGTACAAACCAAAGTTTCTGAATGTCTCTCTGCTATATCATCCTGGATGGCCCTCCGCCGCCTTAAACTCAACATGGCTAAAACAGAGCTCCTCATACTTCCTCCCAAACCTGGCCCTACTACCTCCTTCCACATTACTGTTGGAACTACGATCATTCACCCAGTAGCCCAAGCACACTGCCTTGGGGTCACACTCGACTCCTCTCTCACATTCGCCCCTCAAATTCAAAATATTTCTAAAACCTGTTGCTTTTTCCTCCGCAATATAACAAAGATACGCCCTTTCCTCTGTTGCTCGACTGCTAAAACTCTGACTCAGGCCCTCATTCTCTCCCGTCTTGATTACTGTAACCTCTTGCTGTCCGGCCTTCCTGCCTCTCACCTGTCTCCCCTACAATCTATCCTAAACGCTGCTGCCAGAATCACTCTACTCTTTCCTAGATCTGTCTCAGCATCTCCTCTCATGAAATCCCTCTCCTGGCTTCCAATCATATCCCGCATCTCACACTCCATTCTTCTCCTCACTTTTAAAGCTTTACACTCTTCTGCCCCTCCTTACATCTCAGCCCTAATTTCTCGTTATGCACCATCCAGACTCTTGCGTTCTTCTCAAGGATGTCTTCTTTCTTCTCCCTTTGTATCTAAAGCCCTCTCCCACCTTAAACCTTTTTCACTGACTGCCCCACACCTCTGGAATGCCCTTCCCCTCAGTACCCGACTTGCACCCTCTCTATCCACCTTTATGACCCACCTTAAGACACACTTGCTTAAAGAAGCATATGAATAGCATTGTGGATATTCTGAACACATGATACATAAAGCTTGGCCCCCTGCAGACGCACTTACCAGAACTTCCTCCTACTGTCTCTGCACGTTCTCCCTACCCACCAATTAGACTGTAAGCTCCTCGTGGTAGGGACTCCTCTTCCTTAATGTTACTTTTATGTCTAAAGCACTTATTCCCATGATCTGTTATTTATATTATCTGTTATTTATTTGATTACAACATGTATTACTACTGTGAAACGCTATGTACATTAATGGCGCTATATAAATAAAGACATCCAATTTATAGTTACATAGTAGATGAGGTTGAAAAAAGACGTACGTCCATCAAGTTCAACCTATGCTAAATTTAGATAACAGATACTTTATCCTATATCTATACTTACTTATTGATCCAGAGGAAGGCAAACAAAAAAACTCAGTGCCATATCATCCAATGATATCTCATAAGGGGAAAAATAAATTCCTTCCTGACTCCAAGAATTGGCAATCAGATTAATCCCTGGGTCAACATCCTTCCCACGTATACTTATTTGGTATATCCCTGTATACCTTTCCTTTTTAAAAAGATGCCCAACCTTTTTTTTGAACAAAATGATTGTATCTGCCATCACAGTCTCCATTGGTAATGAATTCCATACTTTAACTGCCCTTACTGTAAAGAACCCTTTCCTTTGTTGCTTGTGAAATATCCTTTTCTCCAACCTAAAGGGATGCCCCTGAGTCCTTTGTACTGCCCGTGGGATGAATAGTTCATTTGCAAGCTTGTTGTACTGTCCCCGAATATATTTGTATATAGTTATCATATCCCCTCTTAGACGCCACTTTTCTAATGTAAATAAATCTAACTTAGCTCGCCTCTCCTCATAAATTAGATTGTCCATCCCCTTTATTAATTTGGTGGCTCTTCTCTGCACTCTCTCCAGTTCCATAATGTCTTTTCTAAGGAGTGGTGCCCAAAATTGAACCCCATATTCAAGGTGGGGTCTTACTAATGCTTTATAAAGGGGCATAATTATGTTTACTTCCCTTCCATCCATTGCATGTTTAATCCAAGAAAAGATCTTGTTTGCCTTTGCAGCTACTGCATGCCTTTGGGCACTATTACTAAGCCTGCTGTCTACAAGAACTCCTAAATCCTTCTCCATCAAGGATTCCCCCAATGTATCTCGATTTAATTTGTAAGTCGCCTGTTTATTCTTGCATCTCAAATGCATAACCATACATTTATCTGTATTAAACTTCATCTGACATTTACCTGCCCAAGTTTCCAGTTTCTCCAAGTCCTTCTGGAGAGAAATTACATCCTGCTCTGATTCTACTACCTTACACACTTTAGTATCATCAGCAAAGATGGAGACTTTGCTCTCAATGCCAACCTCAAGGTCATTAATAAACAAGTTAAAAAGCAGGTGTCCCAGTACCGATCCCTGAGGTACTCCACTCACGACTTTAGCCCAACCTGAAAAAGTTCCATTTATGACAAACCTCTGTTGTCTATCCTTCAACCAGTTTTCAATCCAGGTGCATATATTATTACTAAGTCCAATTTTCTATATTTTGTACACCAACCTCTTGTGTGGAACCGTATCAAAAGCCTTTGCAAAATCTAAGTAGAGCACATCTACTGCATTACCCTGGTCTAAATTCCTACTTACCTCCTCAAAGAAACAAATAAGGTTAGTTTGGCATGATCTACTGTATCCTTCATAAATCCATGCTGACTATTACTAATAATTTTGTTTTCCATTAGGTGTTCTTGAATATTATCTTGTATTAAACCTTCAAGTAGTTTCCACACTATTGAAGTCAGGTTTACAGGTCTGTAATTCCCCAGTTATGATCTAGCTCCCTTTTTAAATATAGGCACCACATCTGCTTTACACCAATCTTGTGGTACTGAGCCTGTGGAAATGGAGTCCTTGAATATTAAATGTAATGGTTTGGCTATTACTGAGCTTAATTCCTTGAGAACTCTTGGATGTATGCCATCGGGGCCAGGTGCCTTATTTGCTTTAATTTTTTCAAGCCGCGTATGATTTTTTTCCTCAGTTAACCAATTGTTCATTAATATGGAGGTTTTGTGGCTTCGTCCTGCGGCACTACTATTGCAATTGATTCTTCCCTGGTAAACATAGAGGCAAAGAATTTGTTTAATACTGTACCTCTGCTTTTTCCTTATCTCCAATAATCTGCCTGCCCATCTCACACTGAAAGGGTCCTATATTTTCTTTTCTAATTTTTTGTTATTATGGTACTTAAAGAACCTTTTAGGGTTGATCTTACTTACTTATGCAATCCTTTTTGTATTATCCATTTTTGCTAATTTGATTGCCCTTTTGCAATTTTTGTTACATTCCTTATAATTCTGATTCGATGTCTCCATCCCTTCTGACTTAAAGAATCTAAACGCCTTCATCTTCTTGTCCATTTCCTCCCCAAACCCGGTTTATTTAGCCACATTGGTTTTGACTTATTTCTTTTATACGTATTAACCAAGGGTATACACTGACTAGTGTGCTTTTCTACCAATGTTTTAAAGACTGCCCATTTATCTTCTACATTTTTCCCTGCAAAAACATCATCCCAATATATTACTTGTACCTCAGTTTATAAAATCTGCTTTTCTAAAGTTTAAGGTCTTTGTTGAACCCAAGTAATCTGTTTTTTTGATAATTTATTTCAAATGAGACCATGTTATGATCACTGTTACCCAAATGTTCCAGGACTTGAATATTTGTAATTACGTCTACATTGTTTGATATTACCAAATCAAGAATTGCCCCTCTCCTGGTTGGTTCCTCAATAATTTAGGTCATATAATTGTCTTTAAACATCCCCAAAAACCTGTTTCCTTTTGTTGTAACGCTAATCTCATTGCCCCAGTCTATGTCTGGATAATTAAAATCCCCCATTATGCAAACATGACAGTTTTGATGCCTTCTCCATTTGCAAAAGTATTTTAGCTTCTTCAATCTCACAGATATTTGGTTGTTTATAGCATATCCCTACAAACATTTTCTTTATACTTTTACTTCCACTGCTAATTTCTGTCCACAAGTTCTCTACATTTTCATCATTCCCTTCATAAACATTTTTCCTTATAATAGGTTTTACATCCGGTTTAACATATAAACATACTCCACCTCCCCTTCTATTTGTTCGATCCTTCCGAAAAAGGGAATAACCCTCTAAATTAACTGCCCAGTCATGAGTTTCATCCCACCATGTTTCAGTAATGCCTATGATATCATACTGCTCCCCTGCAGCTATTAATTCAAGCTCCCCCATTTTATCTGTCAGGCTTCTTGCATTAGCAAGCATGCATTTAAGTTTTTTTTTCCAGCCTGTTCTATTATCTTATCTGCTCCTTCCTTTCTGTGCCAACTTGGTTTAGTCTTTAATAGTTTTCTAGTATTATCTGTTTTTACTATGGGTTTCTCACTGCTTGTCAAACTCGCACTTGCCCCCATTCTACCTCCATAACACCTTGTATCCTCTTCTATTCTATTTCATTTATCTGTTTCATTCCCCTCCCCCTGCATCCTAGTTTAAACTCTCCTCCAACCTTTTAACATTCTCCCCCTTAGCACAGAAGATCCCTCTTCATTGAGGTGCAATCCGTCCCTAGAATATAGATGGCACCTCTCAGAAAAGGAGTCCCAGTACTCTAAAAACCCCAAACCCCTCCTTCCTGCACCACTTTCTTAGCCATGCATTAACCTTCCTGATCTCTGACTGTCTCCCTGCGGTAGCGCATGGCACTGGTAGTATTTCAGAAAATACTACCTTGGAGGTCCTTGCCTTAAGCTTTTGGCCTAGATCCCTGAAATAATTTTTTAGGACCCTCCATCTTTCTCTAACTTTGTCATTGGTGCCAACATGTACCAAGACCGCCGGGTCAATCCCAGCCCCCCCACCCCTCCCCAAAATCTGTCTACCCGATCCTCAATATGCCGAACCCAAGCATCCGGGAGACATAAAACTGTTCGGTTCATGCGGTCATGGCAACAGATTGCCATATCTACCTTCCTAATAATGGAGTCCCCTACCACCACAATCTTTCTTGGTATCTAAGTATCCTGAGTCCCCTCTGTGCTGGAGGAACTACTCCCCTGGCTGCTAGAGGAATTAGTCTCCCCCAGCCTTGCCATTTCTGCCCTGACACTCCCAATATCTTCACTCAATATGGCAAATCTATTGGGATGGGTCAAATCAGAAAAGACCTGCCTCTCCCTATTGCCCCTGCTTCCCCTTCTAACTGTTACCCAGCTACCTAACTGCGCCTCACTAACAGCACCACCATCTGCACTACTAGTAGAAGCAAGGGCCTGCTCAGTGAGCTCTAAACCCCTTTCAAGATTGCCAATGTCCCTCAGTGTTAAAAGTTGCCTCTTCAGATTAGCAATCTCTGACGCTAAAGAGACCACCCGCTCACACTTCTCACAGCGGTATGCTCCATGGAACAGCTGCTCCAAGTGCACATACAGTACATGTGGCAAGATGTGCATTGAGTGGCATTTTCAAGTCTGCTCATTCTAGCAACGGTATTAACAATAAACTTTACTTCAATATACTATACCTTGTTTAACTGCTTCTTGTTCAAACTGCTTCTGGGTCCAACTGCACACTTCAAACAACCAGCACTTGAAATCAACCACACAGATCAGTATACGCAAGCTCAGAATTCATTAGAAGCCTCTGTTTAAATAGGGACACCCAGCAGGGGTGTTAAGTTAGCAATTAAGTCACCACATCCACTCTGCCTCAGGCAGGAGAAAGGGGAAAAAAGTTACAGGCTTCAACTACCACGCACTTTAAAAATAAATGAACCCACTGCACACTCCCCAAATTCAGCCACCCCTGCTAATATACAGTACACAGCACTTTCCTTTCCTTCTGAGTCTAACTGCACACTTCAAACAAGAGGCACTTGAAATCAACCACACAGATCAGTATACTGTACACAAGCTCAGAATTCATTAGAAGCCTCTATTTAAATAGGGACACCCACCAGGTATGTTAGGTTAGCAATTAACTAACTAGCCCTACTCTGCCTCAGGCAGGAGAAAGGGGGGAAAAGTTACAGGCTTCAATTACCACACACATTAAAAATAAATTAACCCACTGCACACTCCTCAAATTCAGCCACCCCTGCTAGTATACACTAGTATACACAGTGCTGCCCTTTCCTTCTGGGTCTAACTGCACGCTTCAAACAACCAACACTTGAAATCAACCACACAGATCAGTATACGCAAGTTCTAGAATGGGGTCATTCCTCCAAATCATCTGGGCATCCAGGTAACAGAAGAACCACCGATCTTGTGGAACAGACCTTCTGGTAGCTCGGCATTCAAAGGGACATTAAAGAATTTGTCAATGCGTGCCCGACATGTGCTCGAAACAAGACTCCCCAGTGAAAACCACCTGGACTCTTACATCCTCTCCCCATACCAGATCGTCTTTGGAACAATTTGACTATGGATTTTATAGTAGAGCTTTCTGTTTCCAAGGGGATGAACACAATTTTTGTTGTCGTTTATCGCTTCTCCAAACAAAAACACTTAATTCCATTGGAAGGTCTTCCCAACTCATCCAAGTTAGCAGATATTTTTGTCAAGGAGATTTTTCGTCTGCATGGTGTACCACAGACCATCGTCTCCGATCGAGGGTCTAAATTCGTTTCAAGGTTCTGGCATTCTTTTTCTCAAACAATGGGCATTTCTTTACATTTTTCTTCAGGGTATCATCCCCAAACCAACGGTCAGACAGGGAGATCCGATCAGTCCTTGGAACAATACCTGCATTGTTTCATCTCAGACACCCAGGATAACTGGACGGACCTTCTTCCCTGGGCTGAATTCACGCACAATAGTCTGCGCAGTGAGTCCACACGAGAGTCGCCTTTTTCCATAAACTATGGATTACACCCATCCCGTCTTCTGATGTCTACATCTTCTTCTGAGGTACCGGCTATGAATAACAGAATTTGACTTCTAAATGATTCATGGAAAGTGATCCAGGAGAATCTTAGGACTGCAACGGCTAGACAGAAACTCAAGTCGGGTTGTCACCAGCGCAAGATGCAGGAATTTAGTCCAGGAGATAAGGTGTAGTTATTATCTAAAAACATACTCCTCAAGGTGTCCATGCAAACTGGCACTCAGGTTCCTTAGACCCTATTCGGTAATAGAGAAGGTCAATCCGGTGGCACATCGCCTACGTCTTCCTCCCTCTGTCTTTCACATGTCCCTACTAAAACCTGCTTTCCAGAGCTCTCGATTTCCCAATTTCATCCTCGCCTCAAGTTCCTCACCTCGTACAGGGGCAACAGGAATACGACATTCAGTCCATTGTAGATTCCAGGATCTCTAGATGATCAATACAATATCTAGTCCACTGAAAGGATTTTGGACTGGAGGAATGCTCCTGGGTTCCTCACCACCATCTTCACGTCCCCAGACTCGTACAGGCTTTTCATAAGAAATATCCTCTCAAGCCTGCTTGGAGATCCCCGGAGGTCACTCCTGAAGGAAGGAGGGGGTACTGTAAGGATCTCACACTCACACTCCCCACTCACCTCCTCTCGCTGCTAAGTCTCTCGCCTCCCCCGCTTCCGCTGCTGGTGAGGACACCTCTCCTCCAGGGACCAAACAGCTTACGCGTGCACCCCCCGTAACAGACTTAATGCCTCTTCCTCCGGCTCCGCCTCCAGCTTGCGTCCTTGCGCTGACGTCGGGGGCACGTGGTGCGCGCACACAGCACCCCTTCAGCATGCACAGGGTTCACCTCCTCGGACCTCGTCAGGCATCCTCACCCCACCTGTTCCCTGCTCCGGATTCACCAATCACAGCTCTCATTGCTGACGCACCTCCACGCTGCTGGTTACTCATTGGTTGCTCTCTCCTACTTATGCTCAGCTGCCCCACTGGCAAATTGGCTGAGCATAATCCTATGCTCCCTTTTGTTCATTGCTTCCTAGCGTTGCAGTCTTGTCTTGTTCTCTTGTTCGCAGCTCTCTGTTATTGACCCAGCTTGTTTTGGACTCTGCTCTTCTGTACTCCTGACCCCGGCTATCTGCGACAATCCGCACCTCTTCAACCCTGACTTGGCACCCGTACAACGACTATTCTCCTCTCTCCAACCCGGACCCCAGCTAATAGTACCTATAGCGATACGTACCTCTCAAACCCAGACCCCGGCAAGTATATCGACTATCCATACCTGTGGAAAAGAAGTTATATCAGTGGCGCTCAACACTGTAATGATCAAAGCAATTCTAATAGATATTATAAAATATATATTATAAAATATACAACCAGAGCCACGGAAATCGCCCGTCCGATTGGATGCCCACGTGGTAAGGGTAAACATGTAATATACAAAGAAATCAATCATAGCATAATACTGTAAACATACACATACATAAACACACAACACTTAACAAACACTGAGAACAACAGGTAACTACTCACAATGGCATTTAATAGGCATATCATTAAATCTTAAAATACACTTATTACACATAAAATAGTACATAAAACATATATTAGGTTCAGGCAGATTCTCCAACTCGGGTGGGGGTACCTGCTTACCGAAAACAGGATGTAATCAGGCAATGGATAATTCAAAGAGTATACCCCTCTTATGGATAGCTGTGCTGGCTGCTGCTGCTGTTGTTAACACCTGGGCTCAGACGAGGAGTCTATTATTGGCAGGGACAGGTTTTTCCAGCTAGCTGCGTCTGCCTCAGTCCTCTCCCAGCATTGCAGAAGCTCAGGACCACACTCAGAGATACTTCTGAGTTGCTGTGTTTGGTGCACGTGGTGCGGGCAGACCAAGGAAGTATCTCTGATGTTGGTCCTGGAGCTTCTGCAGTGCTGGGAGAGGACTGAGGCAGACGCCAGCAGCTAGCTGGAAAAACCTGTCCCTGCCAATAATAGATCCTCGTCTGAGCCAGGTGTTAACAACAGCAGCAGCAGCAGCAGCAGCTATCCATAAGAGGGGGATACTCTTTGAATTATCCATTGCCTGTACATCTCTTTTTCGGGTAAGCGGTACCCCCACCCGATTTGGAGAATCTTGCTGAACCTAATATATGTTTTTATGTACTATTTTATGTGTAATAGTGTATTTTAAGATATTAATGTATGCCATATAAATGCCATTGTGAGTAGTACCTGTTGTTCTCAGTGTTTGTTAAGTGTTGTTTGTTTATGTATGTGTATGTTTTACAGTATTATGCTATGATTTGATTTCTTTGTATATTTACATGTTTACCCTTACCACGTGGAGCATCCAATCGGACGGGCGATTTCCGTGGCTCTGGTTGTATATTTTATAATATATATTTATAATATCTATTAGGAAATGATTTGATCATTACAGTGTTGAGCGCCACTGATATAACTTCTTTTCCACTTCTATAGCCTGACTAGGGGTCAGGGTTATATCACCGGCTGCCAGCTCACTGTGGGATATAGCGCTACCTATTTGTTTTTTCGACTATCCATACCTGTCCAACCCAGACTCGGCTACCTTGACCAAACTACACTCCAGACACGGCGACGCGGCTGTGGGTGGTGTTTATATCCATCCACACCTCGGCCCCGCGGTCACACCTTGTTTGTGGTGAGCACATCGAGACAGTTGGTCACCTCATTGCTCTTACTCGCCAGTGACTGGTCTGTTCTGAAGACAGTAAGTCCGCTTTAGTGGTGATCGCTTTTGGGGCTTTCTCCATCAGAATACCTTCAGTGTTGGAGACTAGAAACCGGTCATTCACCACAAGTTCTGTGCTTCGTTCCACACCATTTATCTCCAGTACTTCAACTTGGGTGGGATTCTCATTAACCCCAACTGCACCCCATGGCGCCTCTCTATTACAGTCGGCAGACTCGTCTGCTATGGCCTTTCTTTCTTGACTCCTTAACATACACCCTTGGGTTGTCGCTGGACAATCTGTGAGGTCTTTCTCATCTTATGATCACGGACACGCTTCCGTCCCATTCTCGACTGTCTCTTCACAGTGGCTGCCCTCCTGGCAAGGAATCCACTTTGGGTTCTATGAGCACTGCAGTATGACTGGATTCTTACTATGCTACTCCATCACAACTTGGTCCTTCCATTTCGTGCCTTGTGGAAAGTAGACTGTGGTAGGGCAATGGCATTGCAGTCCCGCTTACAGGCGTGCACAACTTGCTCAGGCAGTTCAAAGTTGGTAATCTTGTTTTGCAGTTGAGCGGTGTCCCCAGCTTTGATGGTACCCTTGTCTTCACAGGCATTAGTTTCTGTGGGATAACGACACTTAGGCCGGCCCAATAGCTTTTGATGTTGTGGAGACACCTGTTCATTACTATTCATTCCTTTTTAACTCTACCACCATCTTTCCCATGGACTGCTTCTGTGAACCAAGTGTCTGTCTTTGGTTTGTAACATTTTTCTCCAACTTCATCTGAGAAACTTCCAGCTGGGCAGCAGTCCAATGTAGCGGTCCGCTCAGTCTTCAGGGCCTCTAGCTCATCACCCAGGTCACACTTCTGTTTCTCTGCCATCTTGCAGCCAGCATGTTCAGACTCCAAGTTCTTCCTCAGTTATTGAAGCTGTCCTTATGCATTTCTTTTTCTTCTCAGTGCAGTTGCTAGTTCAGCTTCTTTAGAGTAGAGTCGCGATTGCACATCTCTTAGCAGACTCAGAGCAAGGTTTAAGTCTGTTTCTTTTCCTCTATTTCTAACCTGCAGCTGCTGGTGCTCCTCCCGGACCTTGTCCAGCAATTTGCCGGCATCGGCCATCTCAGTCTCATAGCGTAGTGTCAGGTCGGCCACCTGACGGACGGACACCTCCTCCCTCTCGGCGAGCTGTATCTTGCGCTCAGCAATCTGCAATCTGATCAGTTTGATCCTGCAAGTTCCCTCTCAGGTCCTTCACCTCTTCCTGGTGCTTGCTCTGGGTTTGCATCAGAGCCTCCTTCATATTTTGGAGCTCTGCAGTTTTTGTCACTAGGATTGCCGCTGCTTCTGTTTTCCAGGCCTCTTTCTCCTTGGCTTACTGACTCATGGGGATGGAACTGCCTCTCAGTCTCTTCAGGTCTTGCTCCAGTTTCTGGGCCTTCTCTCGCGCTCTCTCATACAGAGTAATCTGGCATCTAAGCTCCGCCTCCAGCAATGCTCCTCATGCTGCTCTGTGGGGACACACTTGGAACACAGACGCTCTGTAGCACTTGTACTTTGTGAGAAGCCTGGAATCTTTCCTTCTGTAGCACTCACTGCATCTCATCAGCATCCGCCTGTTTCACCTTGTCCTCTTGCAGACTCACACACAGCTCTTGCAGCTGGCTCCGTAGTTTGTGTTCTGCTTGTATACGCTGCTCTAGGTAGACATGTTCTTTATGCAAACTTAGTTCTGCACTCTCCAGTGCTTCCTGCACTTCAAAATGTTCTTGTGTAAATTATTTCTTTGCCTTACCAAGATCTGCTTTGAGTGCGCGAGCCTCTTACTGAGAAACTTCTAACATTGTGATGAAGTTTTTAACATCCTTCTGGGATATCTCATTGTACAGTTTTCAGTCACCCCTTTTTTTCTCTGATTCGCTCAGCTTTCTGTATATGGCGGTAGCGGTAGACTTTGTCATCCCTAAGATGGCCGTCATTCCTGTGACAATTGCACCTGGGGCTCTGGGCTGTAGCTCGTCTCTGGTCTTTTCTGACCCACGCCTTCCTTAACACACGGGGTAAAAAATTTCTGGAGCTTCTGCTGAAAATGGAGACTGTCGTTTTCGCAAGACCCTGTAAGATTCTTCCTCCTCCTCATCATCTTCATCACCATCATCATCATCATGATCATCATCCTCAACCAGCCTGAAGGGACAGTGTTTGGTGTGGTCCAACTTTTCACACCATAAACATTTCTTGTGCGGTTCCTTTTGCGGGACCACGTCGCAATACCCATTCTTGAAAGGACATTGTTTTGTGGGGCCAGGCACATTACACATAAAACACATTGTATCCTCCATTTTCTACCTTCAGGTTTATTCTTCACCTTGACCTCATGGAGGTGCTATTTCCTCAATTATTCACACTTTTCTCTGTGTATCCTGTAAGCACAACTGGTCATAGACCAATTTTGTTTTTCAATTCAGTTGGATGGCCATTTTAAATCCCTGCATTTATTTTCAAACCCACTGTTTCCACTGCTCAGTGCCTTTTGGACTGCCCGCATTAAACTCCACCAATTGTGATGCCCACACCACGTTGCAGTCTCTTTGAATCCCAATTTAAGGCAGGAAACACTGTATCTCTATATATGGGGTTTATTTACAGGGATTCAATCATACATCAACAGGCCCACCGTCCCTTTAAGTTTAAACAAAACATAAATTTAACACATATTCCCTTTAAGGAAAATAACTCAACTTTGCTTCAGCCCTTTCTAATAACAGCTGGCCACCTATACTGGTTCCCAACTTAAAACATGTAGTACCATATGTACCCCACATGAACAGTCTTAATGTCAGTCTTAACAGTCTTGCACATGAATAAAGTGTCTCTCTTAACTGTTAGTCCATTGGAGCAGACGTCCCTGCTTCAGCATGGCCTCGCATCCTTCCTTCTTAGGGGAACTCGGCCACACACAAGCTTAGAGAAACTCTCCTCTGCAAGTCAAATGCCAAGGACAGAACATCCCCGCTTCAGCATGGTCTCTCGTCCTTCCTTCTTCACCCTGGGATTAATGACCCAGGCAGGCCCAGCAAACTCCGCAACCACCATCCAGCAGGTCTAAAGAACTGTGCCAGCCTTCCTTCTTTAGCTGGGGAGCACTTTCTCTGTCCCCTTCACTGGGACAGCAGTCTCTCACTCTCTTTTTCACTCTCAGCATGGCAGCTTCCTGTATCTGCCTTAAACACTTCTTCATTCAAAACTCCATGAGCAATCAGGAATTTAACCTTCTCAATTTGGCAGCAGCTGCTGCTGGCTACTCTATGGGATTAACTCTCTGAGAGCTGAAAAGGTCCCTAAATGCCCTGTTCCAGCACCTAGAAGACCGTGATGGTATCACAATGTGTATATATCTTTTGTTGAAGTTTAAAACCACGTTGGTCTGATAGGGATATTGGAAATTAGCCTAGAAGGGGGGCGGAGGTAGGGGACATGGGTGATGGCGGTAGTTGCCTCAGGGAGGGTTGTTAAGCTTCCCATGGGGGGGGGTGGTGGTGGTGAGAGGGGTTAACCCCTTAATTACCTTAGCAACTAGAATGGCAATGCTTTACTGGCCACTGACGGGGTCAACAGAGTTAGGTAATGTTTTTTTTTTCAAATAAAGTATTAACCCATTTGGTGCCTGTAGGTAACCACAGGTATGAAACGGGTTAATGTTATTTTGATCATAGGTTTCTGTAATAATAGACATTATAGAAGCCTATGATAGAATTATTAACCCAATGCAGTATATAACACATTATTAATGGTCGCGTTAATTCCCAAATTGTGAGATTGGCCCAAATATTGCTCCCAGTAAATTATTATCACAATCTTGATATATACCACCTTAAAATTGTGGTAATAATACCTATTAGTTCATTATTTCCCCGGGAGCGATATTAAAAGAATTTGATGTATCTGAGCTGCAGTGTTATGTCTATGCCTGCGGAACAAACAAAGAACTTTCCATTCTAGGTATTGTAGTGCAATGTTTATATTATCCCCTTTGTGGTCAGCTAGTCATGCAAAACGATGACTAGTTGACCCGTGAACTACTAAGGGGTTAATATGTACTGTAATGTATTTTACTAACTATTTTATCATCTATTCCATGCTGGTTTAGCTTATCTTGCATATGTATATAATGGGCAGTATATTGGCCATTATTTACATAGGAAAGACATGGCTAACGCCAGCCTGGAGTAGGTGATAAAATATTTGCGGTATTTCTGCTGTTCATCCCGTTCTGATAAATATCAAAACTTGATGTATGGCAGTTTTTACTTGAAAATGCAGTATTATGCCTGTTTTGTATCGGATTCGATGCTTTTAAATTGTCCGATAAAAAGTCCTTCATTTTTGGCGCTGCAACGCTGATTCATTGCACGATAATAATAAGGCACTTTTATATGGGCGGTAATACGGCATTTTTGTTACCGCAGCTTGATGTATCCGGCCCTTTGACTCAAGTCCGGTTTAGTGATATTACTTTAAGTTCTAGTTGACCCGTAATGGTGTATGCAGATCTATCAATATTTGCAATTTAACATCAGTAATAAGACAATAGAGATGTAAAAACCACACAACAAAAATATGCCTGATTACCTAGTGCTGGCGGGTTACTTTTCCACAGCGTACCCCACTTCATACCAAGCTCTTTCCCATATTCATCTCCATACCAGACCAGGAGCTGTGTGTGTGGGGGGAGGTCTGTGCAGGTTCTGTAGTAGATTCTCTGTGGTCCTGCAACGCCACAAGTTTCTGTTCTTCCTCGTTTCTTGCACAATTTAGAAACCTAAAATTGGGACAGATAGTGAGGTCTCAAAGTAATGTCTATTTTATAAAGGAAGAGCTGAAAAAAGATACAAGTTGTTAATAATGTGACGTCTTTTCTTTCTTCTCTACAGTTATTGAGGTGAACAGAAGTTAATGGAGAGCAATGTATATACGATGGCTCACTTGTATGTAACCACAGTTTGAAAGGAATGAGAGTCACAGGCCACACCAGTGACTACTTTCTTATTACTTAAAAATAAACAAAGAAACACTGTTGTAATTAAAAAGTCTCTGACAAGTGCCACAAAGTTGAGTTTTCTTCCGATGGAACTAAACAGAAAGTGGGGTTGATGTTACAAGGTGATGTAGCAGGAATGTGTCCATTAGCAACCTGAGTATAACATGCTCTGGACTGATTTGGAAACTGGACTATAGAAAAAGCCTTGAGCCACAGTCTAATGAGGTAACAATGTCAGTTTGGGCTTCAATAAGAAAACTAAAACTAAAAAAGGGGAACCAGCCCCTGTAAGAAAAGTGTAACATTATGCTCAAGTGCAGGGTTATGAACATATATTTTCTGGATTTGCCTGTCCGAACCAATCTTCTTCCTGCTCACGTATACACGCCGATTGGATCGACGCACAGCTGCAGTGGAGGTTCGCGTCATGGGATCCCCGCACAGTACCACGGGAGAACGCTAACACACCACAGACATCTCCTCGTGGAACCTACAGAGCGGAGCTACACACAGAGTGTTTCCGGGATGGACCGGAGCTTACAACCAGCCCTGGCACTCGGGAACTCCTCAGCTCTCACAACAGAAGAGGATGGTGCCTCATGCAGCAACGGGATATTGATACAACGGGCAGAGAACATCACTGTGGATCGGGGATACAGAGGTAACATTGTATACTCTCTGTCATGCATACCCCTAACAGTTCTCAATATTATGTCCGGTTCCCTTACCCTGCTTATGCATCACCCCTTACTCTATGCGGATCCGACGCTTGATTTTCCTGCCACACTACAGCAGCTGTTTTAACATTTAACATATTGACATTATTCAAGGGACTTTGCAAGTTTTTTTCGCACTACCCTATGCTATTTTTTTGGAGCTTCTAGTAGCCCTGTTGTCTATTCATGAACATATATGATCAAACACGAAATGCTGTTTAAAGCTTAAAAGGAGTCAGTATGAGAAGGTATCATGCCAAGCATACCACTGAGGAAGGCAGCATGGCCTTGATGTCTCTGATTTAGAGAAGGAGGACATCATACTAATTAAAGCAGGAGAATAAAAGGTGAGAGCGCACATGAAGTCTCACTTCCATCTTTTTTCCTATTGCCTCCTCAGCCCTATTTGTCTGAACATTGTTTGAACAGGCCGTGTAAGGCACGTTCTATAGCGCCGGGCGCGCTAATTTTAGTTGGCAGATGTTAAGGGCCGCGCGCGCGCACGGCAGGGAGAGGGGAGCCAACAGACAGCGGTGAAGATGAGGAAATTCATCTTTTTGCGCCGTTACCGGCGCTGAATGTATGTATATGTGTGTGTGTGTGTATATATGTATGCATGTGTATGTATGTATATGTGTGTGTGTGTATGTGTGTATGTATTTGTGTATCTACACAAATTTAATAAATATTTTATTTCTACCAATGTTATTTTTTTTTAATAAATATTAAAATACATACAGTACACATACATACACAAATAAACACACATAAGCACACAAACACTGTACCTTCACAGCTTCTATACTATACATACAAAAAGCATGCGGCACGTGCACGCACGGCCACATGCTGTATACAGTATAACAGCCCTCAGGCAACATTCGGGCAGCAATGGTGCTGAACAAGGCTGCGAGGAGAAGACAGGAGTGAGGGGAGAGGTGCAAAGAGCTGCTGTGATCACATGCTCATTGCCATTTACTTGAGTGGCTGTTAAAGTGTAATTGAGGCTATTGCACTTTAGTGAATCTAGTGTTTGGTAAAAAAGAAAAAGGAGGAAGTGGATAAGGAAAAATAACCATCTGCAGATCAGTACCTGGGAGGCAAATAAAGGGTGTGGGGAGGAAGGGGGATACAGAACACAAACAGCAATAGAAACACAGTAAGAGAAACCATGTGAGACGGGTAACTCTTCTCCTGAGGGGGTATTGGGGAAGTAATTTGACAAGCTGTTTGAGGGATAAATTAAATGAATATTTCTGTTTCTTCAGTAGTTTCGGGAGGTTTTGGAAGGACAATAAGTGATGGTAATGGCCACAGAGTAATAGTCTGGAGAATATAGATGTGACATTAGCTGCCCAGTAAACTAGTGTAGGTGACAGCAACTAAAGTTATCCATAATGTCAACAGCTGCCTCTGGTTAAATAAGGCTTAAAAAAATGTGACCCTGCATTCCTAAGACGGGGAAAGACTTGTGTGGGGTGAGAGGATAAGGAGCGCTTAAGATAGCTAGCAAGGAGAAAAGGCTGATTGTACAAACTCTTATGGGATTGCAATCTCAGGATTTATTTAAACTGAAGCAGAGTAGGAAAATGGTATTTAAAGGGACAGTCCCTCCTAGGAAGAACGTGAACCAACAACAAGGGCATATGTAATAGGTTAAATGTAGCCAATTGTCAAGTTAAAAAAATCCGTCTAGCAAACAAAAAAACATAACATTTCCATAGAAAACAAAGTAATTATAAAGCCCTCATTAGTCAAACACACAAATGTTCCTGGAGAAATACAGAACAGGATTTCTTTCACAATACACAAATAAGTAAAACAGTTATTTAAAAAAAAAATTTTACTTGAATTTTTTTAATTATTTATTAAGCGGAGATATACAGAGATAAAACATTAAAGGGCGGTGCTAGGGAGGGGGGTGGATATATAAAAAAGGGGGGTTAGGAGGCAGGGGAGTAGCATAATAGTAGAATAACATTTCTTGCCGGATATACATAGATAACACATTTTAGGGAGAATGTTGGGGCGGGGGGAGGTGGGATAGGGGCAGAGGGGAGGTGGGATAGGGGGGGATAGGGGCGGGAAGATAGGAGGGAGAAGAGAGAGGGAAGGAACTACATATTAGTGAAACAATAGAAATACTGCTAAACAATGTTATGGTTTAAAATATGGGGTCAATATAAGAGCTTCTTAATCTTCTATGGAGACCCTCTCTGGGGAGCTTGGATAACACAACAATTATATTTTTACTCTGCCTCCTTGGACAACCGTTATCCTCGTTTTCTGTTGGCTAATCTGGGTTAAGGTACAGGGGGGAGAAAACAAAAACAGGAGGAATGAAATAGAGGGAAATGTGTCCATGGATACATCTCTGGGGAGACATTCCTGATGCTCACCTGCACTTTGAAAAAACTCTAGGTGGGAGAGAAATAAAAAATAACTCAAGGTCAACTGACAGATATAGTTGGGGGGTAACATCCAGGACTCCGTCAATCCAGGCTTCCAACCCGGAGCCCCTTCAAACTCTGGGCCTAATGTATAAATACGGCTAAGTTATGCTCCTAGAACCATAAGTGAACCAATATAAACTTGGACCTGAAAACATAATACAGTAATTGCTACAGGCCGGAATATAGGTCAGGAACTCAGTTTAAGGTTTGGTTCCTGCTTCGTATATCTCTTTCGCCCGTGGGAGGATCTTCTCGTGGGAATCGTGGACCAAGATGGCTCCAGGGTCGGAGGGTTCTCGCATCTCAGTTCAAATCCAGAGAAAGAGGAGTTCAAGCCTAGGTATTCGGGGACAGCTTCCCCATCATCCGGGTTACTGAGTGTCTGAGGTCTCCCATTTTTAATTACTTAAAGTCCAAAGGAAAATGTCCATCTATACCTTATATTGCGGTCTCTTAGCTTCACCATCACCTCTGTGAGTTCTCTTCTTTTGGCGAGTGTAGATGGCGCCAGGTCTGCGTAGACCTGTAGGGGTATATTTTGAAATTTGAGATCTCTGGTACCGCTCATCACCATGCTAAAAGTTTCCTTCGTTTTAAAGTAGTGGAATCTCAACACCATGTCCCTTGGTCTGTCTCCTGGTTGAAGTCTCGATCTTAGGGCTCTGTGGCATCTGTCCAGGGTAAGAGATTCCATTGAAGAATCAGGGAGGGCTGACATTAACCAATTGCTCATAAATCCCTCAATGTCCGTTACAGACACCGGAATCCCCAGGATTCGGAAATTATTACGGCGGTCTCTATTCTCTGCATCTTCCTGTCTGTCTTTGATATCTATGAGCTGGGACTTCATTTCTATGAGTTCAACGTCCATCAGAGATTGCCGGGTGATTGTAGCGTTAACCTTGGATTCTAAGGCTGTGTCCATAAACACTTCGCCCGTGCGGAGGCGCACGGAGGCTGAGGGAAAGCAGGTGCTTTCCCTGGCCTTAGTGCGTGCGCCATTCGGGGACATGTCTAGGGGCGGGCCAGTGACGTCACGCAGCTGGTTCGCCCTCATTGGGTGAACCGCTCACGTGAACGGCCTATCGCGCGAGAAATCAGTTTTAACTGATTTTTCGCGCATCACACGCCCCCTCCCGTGCGCACGCACACCCGCACGCTGTATAGATGCGATCACTACCTTGAGGCAGTCTGATCGCGTGGTGTGCGGACGCATCCACACGGTCTGTCTATCTATGGACCCCAGCCTAATGAGCTAGTACGTTCCCCTAGGGAGGATATCTCTTCCTGTTTGCATTAGAGATTTGATTTTGTTATAGAAGTTGGGTAAGTCATTCTATGTGGAGAGAGTTTCAATCTCTGCCCCTGGATCCGAGTCTGGGTGTTCCACGTAGGGGATCACTTCCAATTCCTCCTGTTGCGGTCCCAGCCGACCATTGTTTTTAAAGTATTCACGAAGCTCACTCTGGTTCTTTCTCCTTTCGAAGCCATGGTAATTGAGACTTGCCACATACACATAGTGACTAGTCGCTTGCCTAGTAGTACAGAATGGCTAAAAACTTGGTGCACAGGGAAAAAATTAGATAGCTAACACTTGAACAGGTGACCACAAGGGGTCACTATAAGCCCTATAAATTGCACTCTAAAGTTACAGTATCCAAATATGGACACTGTTAGGTTGGAAAATATATAATTAATAGGACCAAAAGGAGGGTCCACTGACCCTTAGACAACAGACTCAAAAGCCAATTAAAACAAAAAAAAAACAATAACATTTTAATAAATCTATGTATGACAAAAACAAACACAAACACATATAGGGAACATGTAAACAAAGGAAATTAAAATCCCCAGTGGGAGAGACGGCTCAGTGTAGGGATGAGCTGGTGTCTATATGCACACTGCTCAGGTAGGAACAACTGTCCTATACGGATATTAGGTGTATAAGGTGGATATCACAATCTATATATCAAAACTGTTGTTAGACTTAGCCTCACAAGATAGTTGCTAGCAAAGTCACAATTTGTACATCCGCGTTGCCCCAAAGGCGCACAACCTGATGGGGCCCCCCCAAGAGCTGCTCCCCTCTGCACAGGACCAGTGTGCTAAGGGTTAACATGTGGTTGATCTTTGATGAATCGGCAACCCCACCCACTGGAATGTTAATGAGCCAAGGGGACACAAAGGAAAGATCTTTTTGTTCACTCCAGCGTACATCTGCGTTGCCCCAAAGGCGCATAGCCTTTGGCGCAGCCGAAGGGCAGCCAAAGGGCGCGAGCCTTTTGCTGCAGTTCGGTGATGTTAGTTGATGTTAAAGCTGCTCTATTTCTATCAGAAACTCACAAGCCCTTTATCCCCTGTACCCAATTTTCCTACTTCATCTGTCCATGAAATGTCTGTGAATTCACTGTATAACCCTGTTCTTTTATTGTAACCATGTATTTTTTATAACTATGTGCCCAGGACATACTTGAAAACGAGAGGTATCTCTCAATGTATTACATCCTGGTAAAACATTTTTTTAAATAAAAATAAATAAATTGCCACCAGAGAGGGCAAACTTAGACACGAATCAATATTTCCCGGTATATAAGAGTAACCAAAACAGATAAATGTCACACAGACAGTGACTACCTGGAGAGTAACCAGAGAGGTATGCCTGTATATACATATACATACGGAGTAACTGAGGAGATAATAATCCTCAGTATGCAGACATCGTCACGTAGTGGATAAACCAAGCATGACGCAGCTGGTGTTTACTGCGCCTCAATACCTGTATTGGTATGTTGTGAGGGAAATTGTGGCTATATTGCTGTCTGCCACTATACTACCTTATCTTCATATCCCCACACAAACAAGCCGTCTCTCCTGGTGTGCGTCAGGCGTAATATACCGGGAAATATTGATTAGTGTATACACCTTATATCCGTATAGGACATTTGTTCCTACCTGAGCAGTGTGCATATAGACACCAGCTCATCCCTACACTTAGCCGTCTCTCCCACTGGGGATTTGAATTTCCTATGTCTGTTGTCTAAGGGTCAGTGGACCCCCCTTTTGGTCCCATTAATTATATATTTTCCAACCTACTGTAACAGTGTCCATATTTGGATACTGTAACTTTAGAGTGCAATTTATAGGGCTTATATTGACCCCTTGTGGTCACCTGTTCAAGTGTTAGCTAAATGAGACTTGCACAAGATGAGATTTATTTTTTAGATACTTAGACAGAGCCGATGCGCTCTCATAAATTTAGAATAAATCCCGGGATATTATGGAGCCTGGGTCTCATGGCGTCATCCTAGTTAGCTCAGTTTAGGACTTATCTGGGCTTGCCGAACTTTTTTGTAAAGGGGTATATGTTCCTCCAAGGGAGATCACAGTATCGCAACCTGCGTGTTTTTAGGTTTGTCTACCTATCTCTTCCGCCCTCTTGATCTTATTCCCACTGAAACATGGGGCGGTGGATGTTCCCTTGTGGGAGGTAGATACTGTAATATGCTGTAGGCTTTACTTTGTGGTGTTTCTTTGGAGAAAAATGTGCACGGGTGAGATGGCCGTCTGGGTGATCCCCCTTGGGTCAGAGGCTGGCACTTATTTTAGTTTACTGCTCACTGCTGCTTATTTGGGGCATTTGGCTGCTGTTTTGGGCCTGGGAGGTCCTGGGCCCTGTCTCTTTAGCCAACTGCTGCATGTTTACACTGACTGGGGGGTGGAGAAATCTTCAGAGGCTGTGGTCAAATAGTCAATCAAGGGGAATAAGAGGCAATTTCGAGCTTCCCTGCAACTGTGTTGTGGGGCACCAGGACAATGTGGCCGTCCCTCCACTCCGGGGCTTCCCAGCTTTCGCACTGGCCAGCAGCCGACTGCCGGTTGCCCTCTATAGCACCAAAGCGGGGATTCCCAATCCGCATCCCCCCTCCATTTAGTTATCTGACTCCTGCCTCCCCCTCAGCTTCCACCCACTCACTGTTAGCCACGATTCCAGCTCTCAGTTCTCCGTCTCTTGCTCGCCCGCCAGGCTAACCTGCAAGGGCACCAGAGCCCGTCCGAGCATGATTGCCGGTTTGGGGAGGTTCTATCTCGGTGGGTTCTTCCCGCTGGCACCGGAATGATTGGCGAGTCTTCGATCAGCGAGGCCGCGCGTAACCGGTGGCCATCTTGGGCGTCCCACCGGCTATAGCTCTCCCGAGTTTTCCCAAGCAGCCACTCGCCTACAGGAAGGTCTCAGGGACCAGCAACAGGACGTTTTCAGTTTCCTTGGTCCCGTCCCCTGCAGTTGGATCTCGGAAATGGCCTCTATTAGGCAGATTTATGCTCAGATTAGCTTCTTTGTTTAGGAGCTGAGCCAACCTGCTCAGCTCAGAGTCCTGGCCATGCCACATCAAACAGTTATTTTAACCCTTTGTGTGCCAGGGGGGTCACATGATCACTCCCTGACTGATGACAGAGTCCCCCTCCCTTCTATCCCACGTAGTGATAGATCCGTCCTGCCCTGCACTGGAGCACAGAATGACATCTCCCCTAGGAAAACCAGCAGGATTACTATGACGTAGCTATTACATCATGGGGCCAGAAGCTGTGACATAGCAGCTACATCACAAGGGCACCCAAAGGGTTTAATGGTGATTTCATCCTTTTCAAGGAAGTTGTGCACTCCAAGAGATTTCATGTTTTCCCGCCGCTAGGTTGGCGCCAGGCCAGGGCATTATTGGCCAGTAATGCCGTTCTTCGGGGATTATTACTTAATTATGTATCCTAAGTATTTTTATATTCTGTGTTTCTTTGTTTTGAAAACACAATAAAAAATTAAAACAAAAAAACTGTGCTGGGGGGGGATTAAGGTGGGGGCAAAAACGAAGGTGTATATGTATGTATGTATGTATGTATGTATGTATGTATGTATGTATGTATGTATGTATGTATGTATATATATATATATATATATATATATAGGGTGACCCCACCTCCTGCGCCGCGTTCCCAGCGGGATTATCCCAGGCAAAGGATCCCCCGGTGTTCGCCGCACGTCGCAGATCTGACCCGCCTTTATTATTATTAGTGTTACTTTGTTATACGGAGGTATTAAACAACCCCCCCCTCCCCCTCCTTTATCTGTATCCACATTGATACTTCGTATGTAACATGTGTCCTTTGGGCCACGTTGTATACTCAGTGCTCCACACTGTATATTAGATCATCCAGGATATAGCAATGTCACATCTATATATATAAAACTCAAACGATGTTTGTCTGTGGGTTTGTGCGTTTTCTGATTGGTTGGCTGCCGGCCACACCTCTCGCTAGTGTTTCATATAGCATTCCTCCCCATCCCATCCAGGCTGGTTCTTCGGGTCTAAGAGGCCTTGTATTAACCTCTTCCTGGCATCCTCAGTTAGTAGCGGGCCTCATAGGAGTGCGCCCACAGTAATGGATCTCTCCCCTCGCCCTCTCCTGATTGCCTTTGTGCCCCTTCCCCGGCAGTGTTAATCCCTGGGTAGCACCCTGTCAGCTTTGAGCGAGTTTAGACTCCTGATGAAGCCTCGGCAGAGGAGAAACACGTTGGGCGTATCTGAAGTACCGAGAGGGAGGCCGATTCCAGCGCGACCTGTTTTTTTTTTTGTCCATCCGCTGCACCCGTCTCTGCACGTCATCCGGGGGGGATCCCGCCGGGAACAGACGCAGACGGGGCGTGAGACCAGCCCGGAGAGCAGGCGCAGCATAGCGCTCACAGCACCGGGCTCCGCTCTGTTGGCGTGGATCAAATTGCTCTTTAATCAACAGACACCACGTGAGCGCGTTTTACCATATTTTTATTATATAATTTTTTTATATCTTGATCGCACGATGGTCGGTTCTCTTGTGCCATTCTTGCATTAAGGTGACCGCACCTGTGGAAGCTTCCGGCACAGCGCCATGAAGATCCCTTTACACCCACTGTATGAGTGGGAAATCTGTGAGTGCACAATTCATCCGATTCTGGAGAAGATCACTTTTGTTTGTTACCGTTCTCGCAGGCTTCCTTCACTGTACCCAGCTCTGTGCTTAGACCCCGGCCCAGCTCTGCGCGGTGAGCGTGAACCTCTCTCTCCGAGAGACTTCCACCTCTCTGCGGCCATTCCGAATCTCTCGCCGGGCCTCCCCATATTTCTGCTTCAGGTTAGCAAATAGAAAAAACCTCCTCCCACTCACTCCGTAAGAGACGCTCTGTTTTCTTCCAAGCCTCGTACTCGCGTATAGCCGGGAGTATACACCTCTGTATACTCAGCGTTCGCTTCTCGCTCCTTAATCAAGGATTCAGCTTCCCTTCGCGCCTCCTTTTTCCGGCCGTTTCTATGTTGACTCCGCCCATCACGCCGGCCGGCAGCGCGTCTCGGCGCCTTTCTTTCGCACGTTGTCCTGACATCGCAGGCTCACCAAGTGGTTCTGTCACTTTTTCTTTTTGGGTTGTGTTCACGTGACAGACAACAAACAAAATGGCTTCCGTCCAGCCGTCTGCTACAAAATGGCCTAGCTATCACATACAAAATGGCGTCCGTCCGCAGGCTCACCAAGTGGTTCTGTCACTTCCTTTTTGGGTTGTGTTCATGTGACAGACAACAAACAAAATGACATCCGTCCAGCCGTCTGCTACAAAATAGCCTAACTATCACATACAAAATGGCGTCTGTCCGCAGGCTCCCCAAGTGGTTCTGTCACTTCCGCTTTGGGTTGAGAAATATTTTTCTTTCTCTTTGCTTTAGTAGCCCCAGAGAGATCAGTGGTACTGGACACACACTCACTGGTACTGGACACACACTCACTGGTACTGGGCACACACTCACTGGTACCAGCTTCCACATCTTGTTTTGCGCTCACAGGGCGTTGTTTGCTTTTGCAGCTGTTTGTCTTTGACAATTTGGGGGCACACATCTTCCATGTGACCTACTTCACGACAGGCCCAGCATACTAAATTCATCTGTGGGTACAGCTCTCTTCCTGTGGCCACATACGGGTCTTCGTCGTCATCATCATCACCACCATCGTATGGCCTGAAGGGACACGGTTTTGCATGGTTATGTACATTACAAAACAAACATTTCCTGTCGGCCATTTTAAAAACCCGGCAGGGCAAACTTGACACTCGGCACTTGCTAGATGACATTTTCACTTTCTTCAGCAAAAATGTTGGTTTTCTGCTTGGGTTCAGGGCCTTAATATATCTTCATCTACTGACCTCTGGGCGCTATTGCATCCACACTTCACACATTCGCTGTGTATGCTGTAAGCACAACTGGTCATACACAGTGGGACAGACTTCACTCGCAGAGTCTGCACTTTACTGCGGCCGGGCAGCCATTTTAAATCCCCACTTTTTTTTCCTCAAACCCACAGACTTTTCAGTGTCTGCCCACACTCTCCACCATATGTGGCACACGGCTCCCTTTGTGTAATGCTGCCGCTTGCCAGGCTCTTCGCGACACAGTCTTCTAGGGTTTAATTAGTAGAAAAGGTGGACAAACGTGTGTATACACACAAGGGGAAGTCAGCCCTCAAACATCAGCGGTTTATTTCTCCATTAGTGACACTAAACATTTCGAACACCGTCACTTTAAGAAACAAAAGAAATCATAAACATAACACCTACTCCTGTCAGGAGTCTAACTCACATGCATGTCCCTATTTGCAATGTTGGCTGGGTACGCCAGTTACCAACTTTAAATAAACACACACAGACAACATTGAATTCTTTAATGTCAGATGGGGACAATAGATTCTCAGATGCTGCAGCACGTGACCCCGAACTGTAACCTGGGGAGCAGCGTCCTCCCAGCCTCCAGGCTCTAGGAGACAGAGTGAAAAAGCAACCCCCCCCCCCCCCCCCCTTGCTCTAAATACCGGTTCTAGTGGTAAGGAGAGCAGGTGAGGGAAAACAGAACCACTGTCTGGTAAAGTCAGTCACTGTAAAGTCTGGTATGGATTTCCTACCCACGAGCCTTAGTGGATGTGAATCTGTGGGGCGGATTACTGACTACACCACACTGAGTCTGCACTTTCTGCTATGAATCAGACAGATAGCTGCCCACTATCCTGGGACTATGTATGTGTATACAGTATGTATGTATGTATGTGTATATATGTATGTATGTATGTGTATATGTAGGTATCAAAGTATATATGTATGTATGTATGTGTATATATGTATGTATGTATGTATGTGTATGTATGTATGTATGTGTATATGTGTATGTATGTATGTGTATATGTGTATGTATGTGTATATGTGTATGTATGTATGTATGTGTATATGTGTATGTATGTATGTGTATATGTAGGTATCAAAGTATATATGTATGTATGTATGTATATACAGTATTTATGTATGTATGGTCTTTTTGGTGGAAATCTCACGTTTATTTGCGCTTGTGAGCGCGCCTGTTGCCTAACCGCCATTTTTCTCACTGGGCGCCTGAAACGTCAACAATGGCTTTCAGTGAAATACTTGGGCTCCAGCGCCGGACAGACGTTATTGTAATGTTTCTGCGCGTCGTGGGAGGGAGGGCGCGCGTCCAAATTGTGCTCCAGGTTCAACTTGGCGTAACCCCAACAGAGTCTGTTAACGGCGCTGGCGCAGAATGAAGCCGCGATGGATCTGACGCGGCCGGGTCGGGGTGTAGGGAACCTGACGGAACTTGGGTAGCCGAGGGAGGTGGGTTCTGGTGCCGTCGGGCTAACCCCGGGGCTTGTGAGGTCGGGCCACTGGCTGTCTCGCCGTGTAGGTAACCCCCGAGCGTTACCCCTTACTGTAACCCCCGAACGTTACCCGTTACTGTAACCCCCGAACGTTACCCGTTACTGTAACCCCCGACCCCCCCCCCCCTCTCCCTTCAGAGCTAGGCGGCGGCTCACTGGGGTGGCGGGCGGGAGGGTTGTAATCACCCCTCCTTCGGAGCTCAGCAGTGGTGGGTCACTGGGGGGGCGGTCACTTGTTGTAGTGATTCCCACCCCCCCCCCTCCTTAAGAGCTCGCCAACGGTGGCTCACTGGGGGGGGCGGGAGCTTTGTGATTTCCCTCCCACTTCAGAGCTGTCCGGTGGCGGCTCACTGTGGGGTGGGCGGGAGGGTTGTGTGGCGGCGACTCATTGCGGGTGCAGGCGGGCGGGTGCAGGCGGGCGGGTGCAGGCAGGGGGGTTTTGACGGGGGCGACGGCGCACTGCGGGGGCGGGCGGGTATCTCTGCGGCGGCTTACTTTGGGTGCGGTGTGTGATGGGGTGGGTGGCTTCAGCTGACTTACTGTGGGGCGGGCTGTCCGCTGCGGTGGAGGCGGGAGCAGGGCCACCAACATAAATCATAGGGCCCAGGACAAATGAAAGGAGTAGGGCACCCTCCCTCAAATCACTGAGTGGGTGGGTGATTGAGTGACTGAGTGGGTGGGTGACTGAGTGACTGAGAGGGTGGGTGACTGAGTGTTTGGGTGACTGAGTGACTGAGAGGGTGGGTGACTGAGTGGGTGGGTGACTGAGTGAGTGAGTGGGTGACTGAGTGACAGGGTGACTGAGTGACTGAGTGGGTGGGTGGGTGACTGAGTGGGTGACTGAGTGACTGAGTGGGTGGGTGACTGAGTGGGTGACTGAGTGAGTGGTTGGGTGGGTGGCTGAGTGGGTGGGTGACTGAGTGACTGAGTGGGTGGGTGACTGAGTGACTGAGTGAGTGGGTGGGTGACTGAGTGGGTGGGTGACTGAGTGGGTGGGTGACTGACTGAGTGGATGGCTGACTGAGTGACTAAGTGGGTGGGTGACTGAGTGACTGAGTTTTAGTGACTGGGTGGGTTTGTGGGTGGGTTAGTGACTGGGTGGGGGGTTAGTGACTCTGGGTGGGTTAGTGACTGGGTTTAGTGACTGGGTGGGTTAGTGACTGGGTGGGTGGGTTAGTGGGTAGGTTGGTGGGTGGGTTAGTGACTGGGTGGGTGGGTTAGTGAGTGGCATCTCGCATCGACTGGGTGGGTGGGTTAGTGAGTGGCATCTCGCATCTCTCCCCCCCCCTGCATGTCCCCCCCCCCCCCCTGGGAGTGTGCTCTGGGTGGAAGAGCTGAGGAAGGCCCCCCCCCCCCTGGGAGTGTGCTCTGGGTGGAAGAGCTGAGGAAGGAAGAGCGCCGGGGAAGGGGGAGCGTGCTATGGGCGAGGGGGACCGCCGGGGAAGGGAGAGCGCCGGGGAAGGGGGAGTGCCGGGGAAGGGGGAGTGTGCT
>WSYH01003518.1:0-65985 GCA_036426205.1 Ascaphus truei | reverse complement strand
TAAACATTTATAAATAAAGATATAAATAACAAAAATATTAGTAATTGACAAATATTTAGGTTCTATAATAAAATATGCCTACAAGAAAATATGCCTACGAGATACGAGAGATTTGGTGCACTTTCACAGTCTTATATAAATAAACGTAGGAACCAAGGATTTAAAAAATCTGATAATAAATGTCCACTGTTTATTTCACAGTTCAATAAACAAAGTGGGAAGATTAAATCTATCATATCCATGCATTGGAATGTTTTAACTATGGATCCTGTATTAAATAAGTATATTGATTCAGGTCCCAAATTTGTGTACCGTAGGGCGAGAACAGTTGGTTCATACATCTCCCCAAGTGACATAACTGTTCCTAGAAACAATAATTCTTATTTCATCACCAGGGGATCTTTCAAATGTGGTTCTTGCAGTGTTTGTAAACATATGAAACTTTCCAAGAGTTTTTTTTTCCAAAATAATTTACAGCATCCACATGATGATAGGATGGGTAGTTACAATAAAAAATTCTATATCAATAATTTTATAAATTGTAAAAGCCAGTTTGTAGTATATCTTTTAACATGTGGCTGCGGTAAAAGGTACGTGGGGAGAACGATCAGAGCTCTTAGGGTCAGGATATTAGAGCACTTGAGACTTATAAGATTGCATGATACTAACCATCCTGTTTCTAAACATTTTTCTGGATGTGGACAGGGGGGTATTGGGAATTTTTCATTCCTGGGCAAAGAATTAATTCATAACAGACCTAGAGGAGGTGACCGCATCAATTTATTGAATCGTGGGGAAGCGTATTGGATATTCATTCTTCAAACGCGCTTCCCTATGGGTTTAAACATTGATTGGCAATTGGCCCATTTCTTGTAGGCATATTTTATTATAGAACCTAAATATTTGTCAATTACTAATATTTTTGTTATTTATATCTTTATTTATAAATGTTTAGATTTTTCTTATGATTTCACTTATATATTTTTTTCCTGCTGCTTTTTTTCTGTCCTTTTTTTGCTTGTTTTTTGTATTTTTTCTGTGTTTTCATATTATATATTATCATTTTCAGTAATTTCATTTATTCTTAATAGTTATTCTATTGTTTACTCAATCTCAGCACAGTCTTATATTGGTTCTTATTATCAGTCATTCATGTTCTTTTGTTTTTAATTTCATTTTTAAATATTATTGTTTTAATAATTGTTGGGGCTATATACATTTTATAATGTCATTTTTGTTTTTTCTTTTCTTTATTCAATTTCTTTTCTTCATTTATATTTCTTTAGGGACATAGAAGGTATTTAGTCATTATTCTTGGTTGTTATGGTATTAGAATCCTTTTTGTCCTATTGTAGTTGTCGTATGCATTTGCCGTTACTTGTTTTGGCTTCCTCCTGCTTGTACTGACATTTCCGCCCTTAGATGGCGCCGTGTCGCTCTGCGCATGCGCAATAGCGCGCACTGCGTCATGACGTCATCGCAGTGCCGTTTTTGGTGCGAATTTGCTTGCAGGTATGAGGGTATTTAATGGGTGGTGTTACACTGTATATTTATCCTTGACAAAGAACGCTGTGACGTTCGAAACGCGTTGGATGGGTCTCTGACACATTAAAGTGCCCTTTTATTCATTTTTTTGACTTTGGGTCCTTCCTGCTCCTTTTGGTTTGTGCGCTCCTCCCACCCTTTTTCTACTTCTGCCATCATCATTGGAAGCTGCACAACCTGTCAGCCACACCAAGGATATGTGAGTACTTCTTCTGCCAATGAGACCGATTGTGGGTGAGCTTGTATTACCCACCACCTGTCTTCAGGAGGATAGTACCCATTCTGATTGTTATATTTCACTATCAATATTGGTTATCACGGATACCTTTGGAAGGTGGTTTTGGCATTATTATATTTTATTGTCCTGGCATTGGAGCGCTTTTGTCAATTTTTCTATCTTGTAACAGTGGTGTGGTCAGAAAGTCCAATGGAAATTAGGATTAACCCTTTAATTGCTATAGCGGTTACTAACCGCTAAGGTGATTAAGGGGTTAGGGGCCATTAGATTGTATTTTTTATTGCATTGTTTCTGGCAACGGAGGACAAGGACGGTGATGAGGATGAGGACGGTCTTCATCCTAGCAGACTGGCAGGGGTAAGTGCAAGTTTTATTTACTTTACGCTGCTAGTTGATGTTTTATTTTAAATGGGCAAATGCACTATTTTCCATATCTGGATAATAGTAATTTTGCCCATTACTGTACTTTATGTGTTTGAGGGGGAGGGGGGCGTATTTATAGCAGTGTATTGCACTTTTAATTTTTTTCGGCAAAGGATTGATACTGCAGGCCAGCAGGGACCCCCGGACACATGGAGGCCCCCAGACACCCATGGGAACTGCCCAACGACCCCCAGACACGCATGGTGACCACCAAAGGACCCCTGGATACCCGTGGGGCTGTCGGACACCCGCGGGGACTACCCGGAGACCCCCACCGGCCTCTTGTATTAATGCTGTGCAGGAACAAAAATGCTTTTATGCATGTCTCCATCTCTTTTGCGCCAGCTTTTAGCTTGTGAAAATAAATGGTGAGCATTTATAGTACGATAAATTTATCCCTGCTTTGTGAATAGCAGTTACTGGCAAAAAAAACGTCGGGTTTGCCATTTTTTGGCCTATCGTACAACTTTTTTTTCACTGACTATTTATGGGTGATAAAAAGCCATTATAGCGCGATACTGCACTGTTATCACTGCTTTGTGAATAGCAGAGCAGGCAGTATCTCGCTATAAGGGCATTTACAGCACTGTAAACCACTTATCACAGCTTTGTGAATCGGCCCCAGTGTCTTTACTCACTGAGCCACCTCTTCTAAGAAATAAGGCACCTTACGGCTCATTTGAAATGAATACTAAGGTGCCTTATTGGCTTAGCATTGGTGATGTTCCACTTTGTACTGAGCCTCACTAGATGGCAGTAAACACTTAGATTTCGCACAATTCTTTATTTCACCGGCTTCGGCTCTGCAGTATTTACTGATGCTATCTGTATTGATGACATAAGATTCTGCTCATTATACATTCAAATGCATTTATTGCCCCTATCCTAGCTTTTTTAATTTATGAGACAGTTATTTATTTGTTTAATACATGGGGGTTATAAACCACATACAACCATATACAGATGCTGCGGCCGTTATTCGAACATATCACGCGTTGTATACCTCGGAATACCCATGTCATGGCGCGTCATTACCGCGTGTTGTCTCGTTTTTATCGAGTGCAGTGCAGTTTTTATCGAGTGCAATGGCATTTTAGTGTTCTGGTTTTTAAACACCTGCAAATTGACACAGTAGCACAGTACTGTACAAATTACAATTCATTCATTTCTGCCACAGAAACGCGAAGAATTACACCCAAAGACATCGGGATCCATGAAAATTCAAACAAATTAACCGTGTGATTGGCCGCGTGGAGTACAGCAGCGCACACGAAAACGGCTCTGTGATATGTTCGAATAACGGCCGCTGCATTTGTACAACCATCTTCATTCATATTGTGTAGGACAGATATTGTAGCAAATGCAGGCTCAATAGACATCTGCTTAGACTTTTTCTTTTTGCAGGAGATAGATAAATCAGAACAAAGATACCAGCTCTAAATTTGCAGACGTCATTAAGGATTTCATACTGTATATATCGGGAAACTGCGCCCCCTTGCCTGGCAACCCCAGATCTCGCGCCCCCTCCAAGGACCCAGCATCAAATGACGCCACAGGTCATGTGACATCACGTCATCCCGTAGCGTCATTTGACGGGAGTTGCCATGGTGACGCGTCACGTGACATGACCCGACGGTGTCATTTGACGTTGCGTTGTAATGAGAGCAGGTAAGGGAGTTTCAGAGGCCTCAAGGCTACCCCGGCATTTAATTTAAATGCCTTGCGGAAGAGCACAGTGCCTCTGTAACCGCCGCGCCCCCACTAGAAAATTTTGCGCACCCCCCCAATTTGCGCACCCCTGCAGTAGGTTGACCATACAGTACATCCTGGGTTTTCATTAAATGTACCAGTGTCCCAAAAAAAATTCTCAAAATCATTTAAATGTCCTGGTTTTTAGCTTTTCCTTGTTCGGATGGCCACGGAAGCGGAGGTTGGCGGTTTGGACCCCAGTTGTCCAACCTGGAAGTCAGTCACAACTTCCGGTGTCTGCTGCGAGAATGGGGAGAGAGAAAATGGGGGGAGGGAGAATGTGTGAGATAGAATGGGGGGGGCAAGAGAGAGAGAGATGGGGGGGAAGGAATACCATTATAATTAGTATTTTTAAGTGATGTAATTTGTTTTATAAATAATTTTTTAATGTGTCCCGGTTTTACTTTTGAAAGTCTATGTTTACACCCCACCCTGGTAATTACTGTACATGAAAGAATATTTCAAAATTGAAGGCATCACCCTACATTCTGTCTTTTGTTGTCGGCTTCTCCTCAGGCCATTGGGATGAGATTACAGCTCAATGACTTAGGCTAAATCCCCACTAGCGCTGATCGTGTAAGTCCCCGCTCACGCGGTGCGCGCGTGCACACACGCTCAGCCGCGATCGGCGCGTAAGTAAATCTATACTTACTCGCACGCTGAACTACCCGCAATGCCCCCCTCCTTCCCCCGCGCGCCCGTACAAGCCGGACACCCGGCGCTCATGCTTGGAGCACTCTCCAAGCATGAGCGCGCTCGGCGCCAGTGGGGTTTTAGCCTTACAGTAACCTATCTAGTGAAAACATTTCCAGTTCAGATCTCTTTCAGATATTTAGATTAACTTTACAATAACCCTGTCACTGTCACAGAGTCTCTAACATTTTAAGTAAAAAATGCCTCATGATCGTTTAAAGGAGAAGCCGTCACAGGCCTAAAATGAATAAAAGTGACATGTTTAAGGGGTTAAATGTGGATTATTGAGGTCTATGTTCAAGGCTCAGATGCCTAAAAAAGTATTTTTATATATTTATTTGAGCCAGTTTGTAAACATGGTGCAGTCATTTGCAATTTGGGTAGTTTGATTTCCTTTTCCATTTGTTTATGGAAACCGATCACATTGTTAAGATGTCTACTACATTTTATTTCTTGTCAACTAGGAGAGATTACACCTGTAACACACTCCCCCCCCCCCCACCTCCCCCGCTCCCCAATCACAGATAGGGACCCTGTGGGGAAATATATGTGCATTACCAGGTGTGTGGTGCTTTACCTGTTAGGCTCACACGAGGCCTGAACCTCCGCCAGTGAGAGCCTGGGGTGTATCCTGGAACGATAATCACATAAACAGCGCCTCCACCTGTGCAGGATCCTAGCGTATAGAATAAACCCTGACACAGGACCCACATATAGTAACCACATACACCAGGTTATGGTTAAACAGTTTACTACATGCAGAAAAGAACATAACAATATAACAACCACCACAATCTTAGTGTCACCCTGTAACACCGGGCCTCATAGGCCGTAACCCCACACCATATACCCAGAGTCTCAAGTGTCCCAATAGTCCTCCTCCCACCCAAGTGTGAGACAGCGCTGCCCACTAAGTTGAGATGAGGTTGGTGCACTTGGTGTATGATGGAGGTAATTCTGGCAAGGGGAATCTCCCAGCCCTATTGGCTGCTGTGAGTCCCTTGTGCTCCAGCCCCTGGGGCTGCTGGGAGTTGTAGTCCCTTGGGGACCTCTTTAACATTGGGGCCGCGTGCGCTATCTCCGCTGCACATGCGCGAACTTCTAATGGCTGCCGCTGCCTGCAACTGCACATGCACGACTTCGGGAGGTCCCTGCAGTACGGCGCGCCACCTATGCCATTCTGAAATCCCTGTAATGGCCGCCGCGTCACGTCCGCGCATGCACGAGCACAATAAACATGGCGGCAAACTGCTAAGCGAGCTGCCGGCCAGCCCGTTGCCCTCCCGCAACTGCCCCCACCCTGGCGGAGGTAAGGAAGAGGGAGACAAGGAACCGGGGAGCCAGAGGGGACCTGGCTACACACCATAAACACCTGCATGCTAGAAGAGGATCTTCTGGGATCATGAACATGTGATAGATTGGGATAGAAAATCACATGATTGCATCCATTCCCCAGTGACATGAGGGGAAATGGACGGGGGTCCACTTCTGTTTGGAGTGCTTAATGCGCTGTCCCCCTAGAAACCGAGCAATACAGAGAGTTGCCGTCTCTTGTGACAAGCTGTGTAATGCATACATTTATAGGGCTCCATGTTAAAGTGGATTAGAAGCCAAACGTGACACTGTGTTCATTTGCATGTCATTTCCCAGAATCCCTGGCTGCAGTCGAAGCACTGTAGACATGTGATTGTGCTCACAAGTAAGATTTGTATCTGCTGAACTAACTAAGCAACAATAAATCTGTGAAAATAAAATTAAAATAACCATAATGGGAATAGGTGTTAGTCTACCAAAGTTAACTGCATATTCACTAAGACAATGGTATGCAGAAATAACTCCTATACATCAATTCATGCGAAGATGTGATTAATTTATTTATAGTGTGCATGTTCACTAATAGTATCTAGCATATGTTCATATAAAACACAGTTACACCTGAGAACTACAGCATTTCAGAAGCCTGATGCTTCATTATTGTCCATTTTCTTCTGCTTATCTAGAAATACTTTGAATTTTACTTACATTTATTACTTAATTACTTTATGTTCACTAGTAATTATATTTCATTGTTTTGGTATTTCTTGTTTTAGTGGACACATTAAAGGTTAAGTTTGGAAGTTATGGAGGGGCAATCCGCAAGACCCAATCAAGGACTCTGTCTCTGTCATGGGAGGAGCCAACCACGCCCTGTCTGAATCAGTTCCACGGAGCTGAGCAAGAGGCAAGAGCTACTTAGTACTCTGCTGCTACCTCACGAAAAAGGAAGAAAACCTTAGAGCTATCCAACTACTACCTGCCAGGGGGCTACCTGGTGGTTACTATCAATGGGTAACACGACCTACGCTGTGTGTGCCCAAACTGCCGGCTCCCAGGAGGCGACGCCAGCCCCACCATGCGGTGCCAGCACTGGGGGCATTCTATATGAGGCCTGCCAGTCCTGGGCCTGTTGCAGCTGCTTCCTCTGCCATTCGGGCATCCACACCAAACAGTGCGGCCCATGCAGAGTTCTACCCTGCAGAGGATATCTTGGGCCCTTGTACCATAGCTATGACCCTACCGTAGGTAGATATGGTCCGTTGCCAGCGGCACCTACTTTGGTTTATGACTGGGCCCTACTGCCAACGAATGCAGCCTACCCTGACCTGTACATTGCGGAACCATCAATGGGCCCATGGGCCCTACTGCAAGCTAACCATGGCTCCACCGTTCCGGTGCCCGAGACAGCCCCTACATCCCAATTGCTGACAGTTCCAGGACCGGAACCGGCGGTCCAGAAGGGGGAGTTGACTGCCCCGGGGGTGTTGGGTGCGCTTCCCCTGGTGGCGCTGGAGCAGGCCTGCTCCGTGGCAATTGCTGCCAGGGGGTGCAGGGCGTCCCAACATTGTGGCCCGGAAGAGGTGTCCTTACCCTCCTCTTCAGAAGAAGAAGCGAGCTGCCAGACACCTGTGAAGAAATTTACATTTACATCTGTCCTGCGGCAGAGTTCCAGTTCAGAGGCGTACATCCTGAATGCCGTGGTGATGCTGGAGCCCCAGAGGAGCACCACGCCTGAGGAAGATGCCGGCACTGTGAAGGAACCATCCGAGGTGAAGCCTGTGGAGCCGGAAGACGTCCCCAACCTTCAGAAGGGTGAGGCTCCCACGTCTTACTTCCAAAAGGAGTCTACTGCGGCCTATCCGGACGAGAAGCCAGGCGGAGCCCTGTTCGTTGTGCTGCGGGGTGATGCACTTCCGGCGCTGCCGGACAAGACGTCATCCGCGCCGCTGGACCGGTGCTTGCCTGGAACTCTTCCGAGACCGGCCTGCTATGATGATGGCGGCCGCGCAAGATGTGGAACCAGAGCCGGGACCTTCAGGGGTGAGTGCGGGATAGCCTCTCATTGACACTTCCCCAACCAGGCCCCGATCTAGATGAAGGGGTCATCAGACCCCCGATGTCGCCTCTATACCATCTCTATTCTGAGGCCAGAGTCATGTGTGGTATGAATAGCCCAGATAAGTTCAACTCAGCCCTCTTTCCAAACCACAACAAGTCCTGTATATTTTCTTCACTTTATTTAGGAAAGCAGCAATAAAGACAGGCACTTGTGGATGAGATGTTTGTGTTGGAAAAATGTCTCTCTGTGGGTGCTTTGTAGTAAGGGCAGGTGAAAAGGATGAGGCCTTGCCAGTAGAGAAATTCACAGAAGATGAATGTAGAAGGGAAAAGGAAGTGAGAGAGAATTCTGGGTAGGAGGATAGCCTGGGGACAGACCATCTGTCAGCAAGGCACAAGTGGAGAGCAGACTAGCCCATTCTAAGAGAAAGGCTGAGGTTGCTATAGCAACTCACTGACTGTGTCTGAGTAAACAACATGTGTATCAAAAATGTTGCCTTTTACGTGCAGCAAGCTGCTGGGACAGGGAAGCTAAACTAGGGAGCTAAACTAGGGAGAAATGAACCCCATAAGCTGTAAAGGGAGACAGAGGAATATGGAATCTAGTTCCAGGACACTCCCCGTCTGGTATCTGGAGATACCACTATATTCACGGAATATGTGTATAGCCTTGCTCCCCTCAGCCGCCATTGTTGTTGCTGTGGGTGGGAGATTGCCCCAGTGCAGGGAACGCTCCGTTATATGGAGGTTCCGCGTAGAGGGCACCGCCATGTTGAAGGTTGGCGCAGGACCGGCGGGGCAGGAGGTTGCGCATGCATGGGCATAGTTGCGAAAGCTCGTGAAGGAGGAGAGCACTGATAGGGAGGGAGCCCAGGGAACTACAAGTCCCAGCAATCCCGCAGAACCCCGTGATGCGCAAAATTAATCAGGCGTTAGGAAGGAAGCCAAAGGGGTCGAAGGACGCGCACGTTGTTCAGAGCTAGCGTGAGGAAGAAGGAGATGGAGCTCTGGCGTAGGGAGGCATTCAGCCCCTACCTAGGCCTTAAACCCCAGGCCCAGTTAGGCCCTGAGCCCCAGTAGTGTGGAGCAGAGATAGGGACTAGCCCTAGACAGGTTCCGGTTCCCTTACTGTGTTACGTGATCGCTAACAGAGACATTGCCTATCCAGCAGGAAGTCTTAGCTCAGACCCGGCTACCGTGCTGTCGCGCATCTGGGTGGGATCGCCCCGGATGCCTATGGCCGACGTCAACTCAGCCCCCACTGATTCTTTGTGAAGACCCTTGCAGGCCCGGGTACTGGAGTGCCCGACAGGTAAACCACAAGTGCACCAACTATATCACCACTCATTCAGGACACAGTCGCTGCGCAGTCACACATATAGGCTCAGTATCTCACTTGAGGGTGGGGGGGGGGATATATTGGACTGGGGAACTGGACACGGGGTGGGATCACCCGGTGAAGGAGGGAAGTGAGTGTCCTGCGAGATGCAGTAGATAGTGTCTCCTCTGGGGAGGGACACCTATTGATGCGAAAGAACCACGCAAACACCGTTCATGCTAGTAAAGTCATTTGGTTGGTTATATTGCTGTGTGTGTATTGATATATATAAGTGTCCTGCAAAGAACCACTCCCCCTCTGGCGGGAGCTGTCGCAGGTGGAGGCGCTGCACCAAGTATCAGGTATTATCTATTATTACGCGTGCCCCAGGCTCTCCGTGGCGGAGGCTTAGGCCCTTATGAGCCTACAGGTCATACAGCATATGGTAGCGGTCTGTGTTCACTAGGAAACAAGGCTACATGTGGAACATATGTGCAATACAACAACATAACAATGCAAAGTTCACACATGTCCACACAACGATGTGATACCGGCCGGTACCACCAGCTTAAAGTCCCTTGGTCATCTCGGTAAGGGAGGCCAAGTGGATGCACAGCTCTAGGTTAGCTTGATGCACCGCAATGTCTCTCAGAGTCCACGGAACTGGTAGTCAGTTCTTCCTTGTTATAGTCCGATTTAGGCATTAGGAGGATAATCTCTGTGATGGGTCTTAAAAAGGTTTTAACAATCCCATGTTGGGTCACCCGAACTTCCACCTTGCGGACCCTTTCATCTTCGCTTGGGAGGGTTTTGATAATAAGTCCCATGGGCCATTCGTTTCTTGTCACCTGTTTGTCTTTCAACAGAACCACATCTCCTTCTTTGATATCTGGTTTAACCGTTTGCCATTTATGGCGTTCCTGGAGTGTCACGAGGTATTCGCGTCTCCAGCGATACCAAAATGTGTTGGCCAAGCACTGCACCTGTCTCCACTGTCGTTGGTACATATCCTTAGAGCTGAAATCTTCGACTGGGGTGGGGATGTTCCCTACTTTCTGGGTTAGGAGCATTGCTGGTGTCAAAATACTTGGCGATTCTGGATCTGTTGACACTGGAATCAAAGGCCTAGCATTAATTATCGCTGATATTTCGGCCATAAATGTGGTTAACACTTCGTGGGTGAGTCGAGTCAAATCAGTTTTCAGCATCATAGAGTCCAAGATACTCCGGACCACCCCGATCATGCTCCACCCATGTGAGAGGAGTAAGGAGGGTTGAATGTCCACGTACACTCTTGGTCGCGCAGGTATCTCTGGATACTGTTGCCTCTGTTATCTTTAGTGTTTATTTGTAATTCCTTACATGCTCCAACAAAATTGGTACCGCAATCGGAGCGTATTTGTTTAACAGGTCCTCTGACTGCAAAGAATCTTCTGAGGGCATTTATGAAGCTTGAAGCATCCATAGATTCTATGATCTCGATGTGTATAGCTCGCGTACTCATGCAGGTGAAGAGCACCGCCCATCGTTTACTGTTTGCTAGTCCGCCCCTCGTTCTACGTGAGATGACAATCCAGGGCCCAAATACATCGAGTCCTACACAGGTAAAGGGGGGTTCTGTATTAAGTCTGTCGATAGGTAAGTCTGCCATCCTTTGGTCTTGGCTTTTGCCTCGCAGCATTCGGCACCTAACACATTTGTGGAGATTACTGGCCACGCACCTTTTCATGCCAACGACCCAAATGCCCGCCGCCCTGATAGCGCCTTCAGTGAAGTGTCGTCCCTGATGCATGACTTGTTCATGGTAGTAGCGCACCAACAAGGTAGCTATGTGATGCCGGCCAGGGATGATGAGAGGATTACTTTCCTCCCTGCTCAGTTGGGCTTGTTGAGGCGGCCTCCTACTCTCATGAGGCCATCATCATCAATGAAAGGATTTAACTTCCAAAGTGCGCTGTTTTTGGGGACACTCTTCCCTCCACGAATGCAACTGATTTCTTCTGCATACATTTGTCCTTTGCCCTTGTAACTTCCTCCACGGTGCGCAACTCTTTGCAGATGTGCCAGCCGTGGCAGCCGGTTGTTTTACCATCTGGTGTCTGGTGGAAGGAGAAGGCTATATGCCTGAGATGGGCTACTGCTCGCAGGAGGGCTGTCCAACTTGAAAAGCGATGGAATCGATGTGATCCGAATGCGTTTCTGTGCAGTACATTAGTGAGTAACACGGATACTTGAGGCCTTATCTCGGGATCCACGAGTTCAAAGTCGCCAACTGGGGTTGATGGCGTTTCCGTGGGCTGCACAAGAAACGTTGGTCCTGTGAGCCACGACGTATTCTGCAGTTGCGCTGCAGGTACTGATCTTGTGGCATGGTCTGTGGCAGGATTTTGGTCTGTGGGCACATGGTGCCATTGCTCTGGTCGGGTTGACTTCCTGATTCTTTCTACGTGGTTGGCCACGTATACGTAGAATCTTCTTTTCTTGTTGCATATGTAGCCTTGCTATCTGTGTAGAATCTGACAGCATCTGGTTTGCAGTCCATTTCGTTTTCGATGAGTTCTGCCAGTTCTACCGCTAACACTGCGCCACATAGCTCAAGTCTGGGTATAGTGTGGTCGGGTTGTGGCGCCAGCTTAGCCTTGCCAAGGATGAACCTGATATGGTAACATCCATCCACGTCCATGGTTTTTAGGTAGGCCACCGCTGCTATGGCCTTTGTGGAGGCATCTGAGAACACGCAAAGCTCTTTGCTGTGTGCAGCGGTGAGAGATATAGGCGAGTAGGGGCGTGGGATCTGAAGTTGCTCAAAGGTCTTCAAGGAATACTTCCACGTTTCCCACTCTTTCCGTTTTTCTGGAGGTAGTGGGGTGTCCCAGTCCTGCTTCTCGAAAGACAGGAAGGACCCGTTAGCGAGGTGGGGAGGCCGCAGGGGATACGAAGGGAGTAAGTTGCCGCGCAGCTTGGGAACGGCGCACGTAGTCACGTGACCGCGCCGCGCGCATGAGAATGCGCGACACGTCCAGAGGTGCGGTGCCTACTCAGAGACACGAGTGATCCAGCTGCATGTGCGCGCATGCTCTGACAGCAGAGTGGGAGTGCGCACGTTCTCAGGCACCAACGCGGGGGTTGCTGGGAAGCCAACGCTTCAGCACGGGAGTCTGGAAACGGAAACCAGTAACATGGGCATGGAGTCCAGAGCACAAGGTAACATAAAGAGAAGGATTGCTTCTTGGAGAACATCCATACTTCTTAAAGGCATAGTGACAGAAACAGCAAGGTGCAGCGAAACTAAACATAACATAAGGGTTCTTAGTCTAATCCATTGGCCAAGGAATTATAAGCCTGCTACCACGTCAAGGTGAACCCTACTAAGCAGGTACCTACACTACCCGACGGTAAACTAACTTCAGTAGTATGAGTGACTGTCCCAGTCTTCCAGAATCCGCAGGAGATAAGTAAAGGTCCCAAGGAGGTCCAGACAGGAATAGTATGTGATGAGTACCAGCAGGCACCAGGGCAAGCAGCAAAAGACTAATAGCAGAGAGAAAGTCAAAGAGAGGCTTACTTCCTGTCAGGAGGAAGAGGGCAGGGTTTGCCAGAAAGCAAGATGGCGTTGCTTGCTTCAGAATCCTTAAAGACACAGGATCTTGACTCGCAGCTAGAGGGCGGCGATCAGAAGTAAACAGGTAAGGAAGGGACATGCCGCAGGGGGGCGTGTTTCGCGCATCGTTACAAAAAGACTGAAAATGGGGGGTAGGTGACTTGCTTCTCCCTTTTGTATTTGGAGCCTTGTAAAATCCACCTTTCTTGGAGGTTGAAGGGTAGCTTCTCCAAGATTGGTCTCACTCCACAAGCTGAGTCTAAGACGTTGAGACCTGATAAGGAATGGTCTTTTCTTGCAAACTCCAGCTCTTGCAGCAGGTCCCTGAGCACTCGTAACTTCGAGTAGTCTCTAGCCGTGATCTTGGGAAAGCTGTCGATTCTATTGAAGAGCGAATTCTCGACTGCTTCGGGGCTACCGTAGCACTCTTCCAGCCTTTCCCATACTAGGTCAAGACCTACTTGGGGGTGGTTTGCATTTGCCGCCCCGAGTCTCTGCGCGTGTTCCATGGATTCCTTTCCCAGCTATTTGGCTAGCAGCCTGAGTTCTTCCCTAGCTGAGATGCCCAGGCTCTTGATTGCATCCTTGAACGCGAACTTCCACATACGGTAGTTCTCGGGACGGTCGTCAAAGTTGGTAAGTCATGTTTGCACAAGGTCACGCCGGATCATGTACTTGGCTATGTCTGTCAGGCCTGAGGCATCGGCGTGTTGGTCACGTTCTGGTAGTCGCTGGAAGGGTTCGTGCGGTCGCCTCTTCCTTGGCGTGGACGCGTGGACGCGTGGAGACTGCTGGTCAGTGGGAGGGGCGGTGTTCTCCCGTGTGGGTGTACCTGGATTGCGAGTCTGTTGTAGTGCATCCGTGTGCGTGCTGGCGTATGGATTACTGTTGCGGCTGTGGCGGTCCCAGGTAGTGTGTACCCTTAAAGGAACAGCATCTTCTCCACGTGGACCTAGCAAGTCTTCGGTGTCTGTGAAGTCGCTCCCGTCGTGTTGAGATGGTGCGCTAGTGTTTACACTGAAGAGGCTCCTTACGTAGTCTTCAGTGCGTTGGATTGGATCCTCTGAGGCTATCCGTCTGTGTGGTTGCTCCCCGCCGTCATGTCTCGCAGCTGCTTCTAAGATTTCGGCTTGGGCTATGGCAGCAGCGGTGTCCTCTTCTTTGCTTAGAGCTTCAAGATCCGCGTCCAATTTGGCCTTTCTACACGCAGCGGCGGCGGCATTGGCGGCGTTCTGCTCCTCTTCTATGCGCGCTCTTTCTGCCCTTACGGCTGACTCTCTCCGACCATATTCGGTCCTGGCACGTGCGGCCTCTGCTGTGGCTCGCGCCTTTGTAGCGCTTGCGCTTGCGCTGGACGCGTTGGATTGCACTGATTTTGCTGACCTTGATGAATGCCTGGATGTGCTGGAGCGTTGTTATGCAGTTTCCAGCAAAAGGTCTTTTCTCTTACTCTCGGCTTCCGTGATAGAGGTTCGCACACGGCTGTCACGTGTCAAGTCAATATTATGCTGTAAGTCCCTTCCTTGCAGGCTTTCGCCGGTGTTCGCCCTGGTCAAGTAAGTGACATATGCCTCTGACAGCTCTTGGTAGCGTGCGTGATCTATCTTTAATTGAGTTATTGCCTGCTCGAGCTGTTGTACATAATTGCCAGCGCCGGCGACATTGCGTATCCCAAGTGTAGTTGTTTCCCAGGCCAACTCTAATTTAGCGCGGTGTGCTTCAATGTCAGTTTCGCACTTTTCGCGGGCCTTTTGTGTCAGTGTGACTGTCCGTCTAGGCCTTGCGTCTGCCTGCGCCTTTTGCAATTGCGCGGCGGTCTCTGTGTCTGAGTGGTCACTCTCCTGTGTGATGTCTGGTGAGGATTTGAGTTCTGCCATGCTGTAGGTGTGTGTAGGCCTTGAGCCAGTGCGTGTCGCGTGCGGTCTGTTACCTGCGTCAGCGCTGGGCGACTGTCTCAGATGATGCCGAGCGGTGTCCTGCAGCGTTCAGCGTAGGGGTGGCAGTACTCACAGGTGTCCGGTGGCTCTGACCCGTGTCCTGGCGGGTGTCCGGTAGCGTGGCCCTTGATGACGCTAGCCTTGGGGACGTCCGCAGGGGGTAGGTGAGATGGTAGCTCCTCACTGTGCAGAGGGTGAACTCAAATAGAAAAAGGCAATAAAAGTTCTGTGTGCTATGAACTGTCTGTTGCAAAGCTGCTGCCTTGAGTGTTGGTTGCAGGCTGTGTGCAGTGTAAGCTGCTTGCTGTTTGTAAGGCTGCCGCTTGTCTGTCTGCAGAGACTGCTCTGTGTTAGGCCTCGTTCAGGGTGCTGGCTTCGGAGGGAGGGCGTGCTTACGTGCGAGCTGCCGTCGGAAAGAATGTATTCAAAGTGAGTTGTGGTTGTCAGGGTAGCAGCTGCCTTGTCTCCGTTGACGCTGGCTACAGTTTCAATAAACAACCCAACTTGTTTTTTGAAGCTGCAGCAGCGTCACTGGTACCTCGGCAGCCAATGAAATCATTCTTGAGAATGATTTCAAGACAGCAACTTCGATCTCTAAGCTGCTGTCTGTAGCCCGCCTCCTCAACTCTTGAAAAAGTCTGCTGGGGAGGATGTGCACACATCGCCCAGCAGACTGCCGCTCGCACACGTGAACGCCCGCCCTCCAACTCCTGCCTCTGGCACCCTGAACGAGGCCTTAACATAAAGTCTTTGAGTAGCAGCTCCTGTGTATCTTCAAGACACACGGTCTCCCTTTTCACTATTCTGAGGCTAGAGTCATGTGTGGTATGAATAGCCCAGATAAGTTAAACTCAGCCCTCTTTCCAAACCACAAGTCCTGTATATTTTCCTTACTTTATTTAGGAAAGCAGCAATAAAGACAGGCACTTGTGGATGAGATGTTTGTGTTGGAAAAATGTCTCTCTGTGGGTGCTTTGTAGTAAGGGCAGGTGAAAAGGATGAGGCCTTGCCAGTAGAGAAATTCACAGAAGGTACTCACTCAGCCAATGTAGAAGGGAAAAGGAAGTGAGAGAGAATTCTGGGTAGGAGGATAGCCTGGGGACAGACCATCTGTCAGCAAGGCACAGGGGGAGAGCAGACTAGCCCATTCTAAGAGAAAGGCTGAGGTTGCTATAGCAACTCACTGACTGTGTCTGAGTAAAAACCATGTGTATCAAAAATGTTGCCTTTTACATGCAGCAAGCTGCTGGGACAGGGAAAATAACAGGCAGCTAAACTAGGGAGAAAGAACGCCAAAGCTTGTAAAGGAGACAGAGGAACTATGGAATTAGTTCCAAGGAAAGAATCCCTTGAGGGTCTAGTGGGAATTGCCTTGTGCCGGGAACAAGCCCACTGGATTGGCATTGGACAGCCCCAATCACTGGCACAAGCTGATAGTCCCTCATATACCCTTGTTCAGACAATGTGCCACCGTCCCATGCTTCCCGCTGGCACTTTGGCCACTGGTGCTTGCCCGCCTATGACTCCATGTATTGGTACTGAACCAAATTCACTCAGTGATGATCTGTCCCCATGGTTCACAACTGACTTAAGGGACTTGGATTTTGGAGGGAGGGGTGGTGGGACGGGAGATGAGGATTCAGAGGGGGAAATACCGTATGCAAGCAGGATACCTGTGGTTTAGTCCCCTGGGTCATTTAGATCCTTTAGAGCAGTGGTTCCCAATCTGTGTGCCACGGCGCCCTGGTGGCATGGCTTGTGCAAAGGGGCGCCGCGGTATCTTTCACCATCCCGCTCCCCGATTACTCCCTCCCCCACCATCCCTCTTAACTGACCGGGCCAGGGCCGCCAGGGAAGCACCCCGCTGAAGGTCAGAGGAAGCTTTGCAGGGCGGCTTTCCACTTGTGCAGAGCACACGGTATAGTGTTGTCTGCCTTCCCGCTACGTGGCTCCTCTGTCTGCTGGTGCTGCGCCGGTGGTCCCACCGTCTTCTGCGCCCCATGTAGTATGAGGAGAAGGTAGGGGGGGGGGGTGATAGAAACTAGTGAGGGGGGGGGGGTTAGTACATGTGGGTGCCTGTCCGTTGACTTGTTGCAGGGAGATGTGCACTGGCATCGTGCCGCTCTTTCCTACCCCTCCCCCATGACATCAAACCGTCGCATGCACTTCTGTTCCCCACTGCTCTCCAATGTGTACATCTGTGTGTGTGTATGTTATGTGAGTGTTAGTCCTGTTGATTGGGTGTTGTGTTATGTGTGTTATGTGTGTGTGTGGTGTATGTTGTGTGTGTGTGTGTGTGTGTTGTGTGTTGTAGTTGGTGTGTGTAGTGTGTGTGTCGTGCGTGTGTGTGTGTTTCTTTTGTGTGTGTGGGTGTTGTGCCCTGGTGTGTGGTGTGTATTTAGTGTGTGTGTGTGGATCTGTGTGTATCGTTTGTGATGTGTATATGTGTGTGCAGTATGTATCTGTGTATGTGCATGGACTGTGGGCAGAGGCGATGCCTGCCACGAGGCACCAAGCCTTCCTCCCCTTCCCTTGAGAACGTGAGAGTGGGTCTGTAAGAGAGAGAGTTGTGGTGGGTCTGAGAGAGTGAGAAGGAGTGAGGTTGACGAGAGACGTGTGTCTGAGAGTGAACGAGTCTGAGAAGATTGGTGAGAGAGACGGTGAGTGTGTGAGACCCGAGAGAGAGTGTGTTTAAAGTACATAAGGGTTACGTAGTGAGGTGTTAGCGAGAAAGTGAGGGGTGCGAAGGATGGGTGAGTGTGTCTGAGAGAGTGAGTGGGTCTGAGAGAGTTGAGTGTGTTGAGAGAGTTCTAGCCCCCCCCCACCCCCCCCCCATGAGAGGTGAGGGTAGTGCTGATGAGACGTGTTGTGTTGAGAGTGTGGGTGGTCTGGAGAGAGCTGTGTGTGTGGTTGAGACGCTACGGTGGGTACGTTCGTATGAGAGGTGGGTGTGTGTATGACAGATGTGGGTGTGTGTGTGTGTATGTGATGTATAGAGAGAGAGTGTGTGTGTGTGTGTAGTGGGGAATCCGTGATGCTTACATGGGACTGTGTGTGCATGTGTGGTGTGATGGATGTGTGTGTGTGTGGTGTGGTGAGTGTGAGTGCGTGGTGTGTGTGGTGTGTGTGTGATGTGTGTGTGGGTGGGATGAGTGTGGTAGGTGTGTGTCTGAGGAGTGTGTGTGTCAGCAGTGTGTGCGGTGGTGAGAGGGAGTGTGTGCGCTAGAGAGAGAGTGTATGTTTGTTGTGAGGAGAGTGAGTGGTGGTGTGAGAGTGGTATGAGAAGAGTTGTGTGCGAGAGAGACACCAAACTGCTGCACTGCAATCACTGATTAGTGTAGTGTATAACACCGGTGTGGTTTTTATTTTGGAGGACGCCGCGGAAAAATCCTGATCGCCCTTGAGGAGCCTTAAAAAATCCTGATCATGATGCCTACTTGGGGAGCCTTGAACGAAATCAGTTGGTAACCACGTGACTTTAGGAGTCCTCCTTTTATCAATTAGTACTCAACATTGGGTGGTCCTCTAAGGGGGACCCTGATGGCAGTAGTCCAAATACAGACACCAATCAGTCCGGGGACACCTTACAGTGGTGGATGGGACATTGTTCAACGGACTATTTCTGCTGCCCCTGATGAATAGGACACGGTTTCTTCTGGGGTTGGCCTATAGTAGATCACTGGGGAGGAGGGTCAATTTCCCCGGAGGAGAGGGAAACAGCTGAAACATACAAGAGGGTACATGACCTCAATCAGGGGTCACTAAACACCCTAAGGGACCTCCCCCCCTCCCCCATCAGGACTGGTTGGAGGGGGACCTGCCCCCCGCTGGAGAGTAATAGAACCCCAATTCGAGAGGTGGGTTGCCAGGGCCACGGCACTGGCCGGCAAATTATTACAGTTTAGCATACTGACCGGGACAATAATACAAGATACCGTGCAGGTCCACATGGCTAAATTCATCCTACATGCCCGAACGAAAAACCAATCATGGGAAGAATGAGAAACAGGCATGATTGGCTTAAACTTTTAAAAAAAGCTGTATGAGAGTTAATCTCGAAGGCCCCTTAAGATTTCCGACAATGGTATGTGTGGTTTAACAGAGTCAGAATATTGTTCCATTAGGACGAGTGGTTATGTGGGTGTGTGATCTCATAAAGATAGGGTGGAAGTCAGACACTAGAGGGCCGGGGGTATCCTAAGGGGTTTCCGTGCCATTATGGACCAGAGATGTTTGATGGCCAGGGGTGGTTAAGACAGGAAAAACCCGCGACCCAAGTATTATTACAAGTGGGACCGAGTTCTATCTTATTCCAGTTGAAGAATTGTTATTATCACATCATTGCTGTAAACAGTGGATTGATTTTCTTTTTTTTTTGCAAGGGGTTGTAGTCTGTTTACTTGTATATTGGTTATGTCGTGACATATGCTGTAACGCTGTTCTTGTATTGCAGGCCGCAGGCTCACTGGTAGTTGTTGGTAACACAGATTGATCCCAGTGAGACATGGAATCTCACCTACGGAATTGAGAGGGATAGACATGGCTGGTCTGGCGATCTTTCTGCCTCACTGTCAAGTAAGACTGAAGGTGAGCTACAAGGGCAGTAGAATGCTATCCTGTTGGTATACAATTCCGTCTATGCGTCGAAGTCTGAGTGCCAAGGGGGTGGAGTGTGAAAGGAGTGTCGGTGTAAAGCTGTACAATAATGGTAGCAGACCCTTGTGACATAACATCTAGTGTCATTAGAGGTAGAGCAAAAGGGCTGCTCACCAGGCAAACTTGGGCCTAAGGGGATAGTAGACCTTGGCCGCATGACGCAGAGGTATTCAGACTCCCTGCCAACGTCGTACTTTGTGTGTGTTGATGGAACAGATAGGCATTGCGGTCCATCGTGCGTGTATCCGGCTGGTCGTGGGAGTGTGACCCCGTCTACGGACGCCCGGAGATGGAGCAAATTCGAGGCCGATGTGCAAAGGGCAAACGACACGTCGGTAGTACGGCGGCACTACGCGCAGATGGGGCCTCTAGGTTGCAAGTGGCGTTCGGAGACCGAGGAGGATGAGTCGGATCCGTCACTGGCCCGGGCGTAATAGGGGTCGTACATGGGCGAGGATGATCTCTATGTGCGAGGGGGGGGCGGGGAGGAATACTGGGGAGGGCGGAGGAGGGTTGGAGAGGGGGGTGTGAGGGAGGAGGGAGGGGTAAGCGATCAGGCATTGAGGTTCTGCGGTACTGCTCCCCCCCACTGTAGGCGTGGAGTCCTCCCTGCCTCGCTCCCGCCGCCTATTCTGAGGCATAAAGGCATTGACCCGTATCCCGAGGGGGGGGCGGGGGTGGGACGCTTACGCTGATCCCATTGGAAATGTAACACCCCCGGTCGTGTGCAGAGGGATTTATGCTCCGCACACTGGGTACAACGGCATATGTCTCCCTGCCCCGTATCTTGGTATTGCGCCCCACGTTTCCCAATCTCGGCCCCGTAATTGCCCTCATTATTAGTCACTACTTTCCCCCCACTCGGTACTTGCCGCAAACCCGTAGATGATAAAGTATACTTCCTTCCTTCTATCACCTCATTCCCAACCCCCTGTTAAGTCCTCCTTATTTTTTTAATCTAGCTTCTTCATAGGGCTCCATTCTTTGTTCGCATCCCGTAACCCCATCTCCCCGTTTGTGCGGCACACAACCAATCCATAACATAACTCCCTTCCTCCGCCGCGCCAAATGACATCCACAAAGTTCCCGTATGATCGCTTCTCATGCACTCCAGTATGTTGTCTCTCCCCGTTTTCCACCTCAAACGTTGAACCCTCAGCCCATAGTCTTATTTTCAGTATACATTCATCTACCGTGGCCCCTGCCCCCATAAACCCCCCACCCAACGCGTCCCCTTCGGTAGTCCTCGCCGCTGTCCACTCTATGCAGCCGCAATCTTTCCACCTTTGCTGCCTTCAGCTGTCAGGCGCAGTAAGAAGTTCGTGGAAAAACTATTTACGCCACCTTCATCTCGTTTTCCTGTATCCCACGGTACTCCTATCGGGGGTTTTTGGCACTTCCAGGGACTATTTCTCACCGCAACCTCGCGCGCCTCCGCTCTCATGCGTCCAGATTCGTCACTGCATTCTTTCATTCCTGTCGCTGGACGAGGGTGACATTATTCCTTTTAGGTCTCATCGTCTTCAGAAAAGGTCTGCGTTCCATCTTGCCATGTAGCCTCATTTTCTCGATTGTCCCGGCCCCTCCTACGACGTAAGCACCTTAAACTTGCCGTTTTCCTGTGCCACGTAGCACTGCCTGGGGGGCGACACGCGCTGCCATGGTGAGTGTTTGGAGAGCTGTGTGGGACCAACCGGCGTGACGTGACCACGAAATTAGTTGGAGTGCCTGGATGTTGTTGATGTGATTGGTGGCGAGGTTAGATTCGAGGAACGGAGAAGGCCACACGGTTGTGGGGTGGTGCCCCGCGGTTGCAGGATGGGGAGGAAGTGTCAACAAATTAAATCAGTCGCACAGCTCCTTGCTGGTGAACATGCTTCGCTCTTCCTGAAGCGTGAGTGTCCAGCCTAAGATCTGTGCAAGAGCACAAGGCGTGCCTCTAGTGTATTGCAGGACGTGCAGACCATTCAGAGGTCTGAAATCCTCCTAAAAATATGATGCATAAGCTGTGATGGCACCAACTGCAGTGGCTGTCAAATAAAGAATCTGTTTATACTTCTGCTAAGTAAACAGTTCTTATGGGTAGAAGTATGAGAGAAGGCTTTCTGTATAGTGGGGGACTGTCTCCGCTATGTGGAGCTCGCTGTACTGGAAGGCGCTGACACCAAGATGAGAAGAAAACTGAGGGATCACCAAAAGCCTGTCCATTTTCCCTTACCATCGCTGACCTCAGCTTCTCCTGGATCCTCACAGGTAACGGCAACCACAACACCTTTAGCTTAGGCGATATGACTCCCAGAGGGGGGGGATGGGGGGGGGGGGGAGACGGGGGGGGGGAGGAGAGCACTACATATATTACAGTATATATATATAATATTATATATATATATTATATAATTATATATATTATATATATATAATTGATTTAGTTTTTAGGTTTCATATTAATGCACCCCGACCTAATTACTTATCATGTACTTACAACATTGATCCTATTATCAATACGGGAGGGTTACTAGCGGTTGCGTTTTCATTATTGTAAGTTGTGTTCTTTCTAGAAAATACTATTGATATTATAATTTCTTACATTATTATTATAGAGCAGAGATAGAGTTATGGAGCAGTTGCTTTTTTTTAATCTGGTTTGTGTAGGTATTCTGGGCCAGTGTAATTATAGTCGATTTTAAGCTTATAATACTGAATATAAGTTTTTTTCCTGCTTATGATGAATAATAGGATTATTTAAAAATAAATCTACATTTCTCCATGACCAAACAATAATACTGGAACTGTGCAAATGTGTCAATAAACCACCAACTTAAGTAGGAGTTAAATATCATAGCGTTATTTTCAACATAACTGCTACTTAATAAATATGGGATGAATAATTGCAAAAGGGCACTCAAATAGACAAAAATGGATAATGAAAAAGGATTGTAATAGAAAGTAAGGTCAACCCTAAAAAGTTCTTTAAGTACCTTAATAACAAAAAAAATGAGAAAATGAGGAAAATCAAAAATATTGGACCCTTTCAGTGTGAGATGGATAGGCAGATTATTGGGGAAGGAAAAAGCAGAAGGTATTAAAACAATTTATTTGCCTCTTGTGGTTTACCAGGGAAGGAATCAAGTTCAATAGTAGTGCCGCAGGAGGAAGCCGGAGGACGCACAACCTCCATATTATGAAGAATTGGTAAACTGAGGAAGAAGAAGTTCATAAGCGACTTGAAAAAAATTAAGTAGAATAAGGCACCTGGCCCCGATGCCATACATCCAGAGTTCTCAAGGAGTTAAGCTCAGTAATAGGCCAAACCATTAATTTATATATTCAAGGGCTCCATTTCCAAGGCTCAGTACCACAAGATTGGTGTTGGTGTAAAGCAGATGTGGTGGCCTATATTTGAGAAAGGAGCAAGAATCACAAATCGGGGAATACAGTAAACGCTGACTTTCAGATAAGGGGGAAACTTCGATTGAGGTTTAATACGGGATAATATTCAGGAGAATACCTAATGGAAAATAAAATTATTAGTAAAGTCAGCATGGATTTATGAAGGATAGATCATGCCAAACTACCTTATGTTTCTTTGGGGGGGATGGAGAGGTGGTGATAAGTAAGGAATTAGACCAGGTAATGCAGTTGATGTGGTCTAACTTAGATTTTGCAAAGGCTTTTGATACGGTTTCACACAAGAGGGGTTGGGGTATAAAATAAAGCAAATTGGACTCAAGTAATAATAAAGCACCTGAAGAAAACTAGTAAAGGACAGACAAACAGAGGGTTGTCATAAATGGGAACTTTTTCAGGGTCGGAGGGTAAAGTGTGAGTGAGTGGAGAGTACCTCAGGGATCGGTTACTGGGACCCCCTGCTTTTTAACACTTGTTATTAATGACCTTGAGGTTGGCATAGAGAGCAAAAAGTCTCCATCTTTGATGATGTACTAAATTGTGCAATGGAGGTAAGATAGAATCTAAGAGGCAGGATGTTAATTCTCTTCAGAAAGACTGGTTGTGAGAGACTCCGCGAAAGTGGGCAGGTAAATGGCGAAGATGAGGATTAATGCAGATAATGTAAGGTGGTATGCATTTGGGATGCAAGAAGAACCAAGGGCGAATGACAAGTTAAAATGGGGGATAAATTGGGGGAGGTGGGAGATCTGATGGAGAAGGATTTTAGCGATGCTTTAGACAGAAGTGCTTAGCACAATAGGTGCCACAAAGTATGCAGTAGCTGACAGAAGGCAACAGATCTGATCTTGCATAAACGGCAGGGCAATGATGGATGGGAAGGAAAGACCGAAACATTTTATGAGCCTGTAGACGGCACGTTCACAGGGTACACAAGTTTGTGAGACGTATTATAATGATTGAAATATATAATAATGGCTTTTAGTTGTGCCGTTCCTTATGTCATCAGGAACATCCATCCAACACCGAGGGGGGAACAAAAGCTCTTTATCACTTGGGGTATCTTTCTAGTTGATAAACACATATATGGCAATGAAGTCGCATCTCACCCTTTAGTCTAAGCACTTCTCGCAGCCCAAAAACATATAGCATGAAACATAAGCAGTATATAAGCAGTCTCTTAAGAATTAAAAGTCTAATAGTCACTGTTTCTTGGAGGGAAAAATCATTCTCATCCTGGGTTCAGCTTCAAGGTTTTGTAGTAGTTTTCCCTGTGTCTTTGAAACATCAGCTCTGCTGGGCAGAGCCGTCAAAGAGCTGTCAGCCCAGAGAGTCGTTGTCATTACTTTTGGTCTAAGATCTCCCTGGGGACTCAAGAACATCGTGCTCTGTCGTCAAAGGTCAGCTTCTCAGTCACATGAGCTAAGGAGAGGTCACTTCCTGGTTGAACCCCGACAACCGGTTTTTGTAAACCATATTAATTAGGCAGGTGGTTGTTTAGAATTAACTACCACAACTGCTAGATATATAACGGCACTTATGCAAAGGGATAAGTCTCCCGTCCTAAATGCCCCTCTATACAAAGCCCATTAGTAATAGACATGACCTTGAATATGTTGAGTACAATTTGGGCACACGCAATCCTAAGAGAAAAGGTACCATTAGTGGAAAACTTTGAGAGATGCAGCAGAAGAGCCACCCAAAATTAAATAAAAGAGTGAGATGGAACAATCAACTATGAGAGGAAGCAGACTGAGGCTATACATTAGCTGTATTTATCATTAGAATAAGACGAGCATCGGGGACGGTGTCCAGGACGGCCGATGAGTAAGGTCGTGTAGGATAGGAGCAGAGGAGCTCCTCAGACCCTGACATAAAAAACAGCTGAAAATAAATGCGCATTTCCCCCCCCTAAAAAAACATCGCAGTACTGCTATAAAGCCTCCCGCTAAGACCTGTTGGGCTAACGCAACAATGGCGGGCACACGCATGACACGAAAGCCCCAAACCAACCCCGGGAGTCGCAAAATTATTCTTCCCCTCGCAGAAGAATGCTCAGGATGAGTCCCCCACTTTAGCAAGAATCCGGAAGATGGCAGGGCGGAACCCACGAGGCGCGCCGATGGGATGCCCAAACAGGGCTAGAACAACGGATCGAAGTAGCGCCCAAAGCTAAACTCCGCCACGAAGGAGGAAAGAAGGAAGAGCTCACAAGACTTTCATGCAGGTAGATGCTCTCCATGTCAATGCTGAATAAGCTCCTCACACCTCGCTACAGGGCTGACTGCAGCCGCGGTCAACGGAACTCAAGCAAAGAATAGAACAGGCCTGTTCATGAAACGCAACCACGGCCTTAGAACTAGAATTCGATGTGCGACACCCACGCAAAGCCCAAGGAGGAAGGGCGAGCAAAGAAATATACCGAATAGGAGAGAATGTAAGGAATGGCGCCATGAGGACAGTCTGAAGACCAGGAGAACCGTGACAGACAGTAGAATGATGTGAGAATGTACGGTTATCCGGATCGGTTCATACCGAGTTTCAACTCATAGCCATATCCCAGACTTTTTTAAACTTACGGTGTGCACAGCAGACCGTCCTACGTGAAAAAGGACATGGAGATAGGAGAAGAAGACGCAACCGCGACATCTCTGGGCCCGCAGCGCGGTCTGGAAGACCCCAGGCCGTGTAAGGGGTCGGTAGGGTGTACAGTCAAGAGATTTGTATTAGCCCGCTCACAGAGATTCTGTTACAAGAGAACACATTAATTGGCACCCCCCCCCCCCCCCCCCGGCCTGTCCGAGATCGGGAGACAATTATTAGAAGTTCAACGATCCGGTAATCATCCAAAGATAATAATGACATGTTGTCCAAACGCACAGGTACTACGTGCGCAAAGAAGAATATGGCATACAACTAACGTAATCTTCTCCCTGCTCATCTGTGAAAACGAGAATCAAGTACAAAAGTGGGGGAATTCCCATTGACAAGCTTCTGTACAAAGGAGGAATGGGCACTAGCTCATCACAATAAAACACACGGAAGACATCCCCGCATTTTGCAAATACTGATTAGCCACATGATGACTAGAACCCAGACCCCACCAACTCTCTATGGAGCAAATCAGAGACTCTCCAGTGTCAGTAGCAGTAGTACAGGAGGCGGCAGGCCAGAAGCAGTCAGCGGGCCCCCCAAATAGAAATCCCAGCCGCCAAGCCAATCGCACATGTTATCTACCAAGTTAAACCCCCGCAACAAGTTGGAGTCTCAGCCACCGAAGTATACCGGAGGGGTACGGAGCCTGACCCCCTAAAGGATTTTTCATCTGCCCATCCGAGGCCACCCAGGCACCCGTGGCGGGGGTAGGGAAAATCATCACATGTAACAATCAAATACCAGTAGAGAGCAAATGTGGAAGACTCAGCGCACGAGAAACCTGGAGCACAAGGCCCCTAGCCAGACCGAGCTTGAAAAAGATCAAAAGCAAAGAGGACAACTGCCCCACAGGCATCCTAAGCCCGACTTACCATCGCCTGCACCAAACCCAGCCGCGGTCAGGGAAGGGCGAACCTGATGAACTCTCGGATAGACTCCGACGCTGGACAAAGAGAGCCGCCAGCCGAAGAGTAGAGTGCAAGCACATACTCTCCCGGGGCACCGCCGGAAGGATGGATGAAAAGAGACGAAACCGAGGTCACGCGTTGGGCGGCTGCACACATCATTTCTTTTTCATAAAAAAAGATTGCAAAAACCGAAAAGGCGGGGATGGGCGACAAGATGGACGGGACACAACCGAGGCAGAGAAGAAGCGACCACCCGGCGCACTGAGAGTCCGTAGGGCAGAACAGCGCAAGATCTGTCCACTCCACCACACCCTTTGTATCCTACCCCCCCCCATCCCAAGGCAGAGAGCCCCAACCACACTCCAAGGAACCAAACCGCCAGTCGGGCGGGAGGGGAGAGGAACTGACACACCGAGGCAGGAAGCCCCCCCCCGACGCATGCTGATGTGACGTAAGGACCCGCCCTGCGCAGATCATCCAATAACACACCCTCACCCAGCTTCTCCTAACCTACCCCAATCCAAGGCAGAGAGCAGATTCCGCCGGTAACAGTGAGTACATTTGCCCCCATAAAGCAACAAGGCCCACAAAGACAACACACAACCACCCGGGTCTGGTCACTCGGCGCTAACGCGACGCAAAGAGTTGATTTGCCAAAAATGACTCACAGACATGAATACATAAAGACTGCGAACACTGTACAAAGTTCAGAGTTGATTAATGTGAATTCTGTTAGCCCGTAGCATGTATATGTCCCCCTCCTCCCCCCCCACCCCACAGACCCTACACTTGGCACCCCCCCTCACATCCCCCCGGACACCAAGCATTTCAGCACCTGCGGTCACGACCGCAAAGTTAAGGCGGCGCGTCTAAAAGCAGTAATGTATAGATACCTATGAGCTCACTCAGGGTTAATGTTGTAAGCAGTTTGTTAAAATTCTCACACAAAATGTTCCTTAAAGGTTGTAATAACCAAAGTTGAAAAGCTGGGAAAATGAGAAAGCAAAAAAAAAATGTTGTAATGAGGAGATGCGATGTATCCCCTCCCCCACCCTTGCACACACCCCCCCCCTCTGCAAGCTTCCCCCCCCCCCATGCTTCCCCCCCCCCTGCACACTCTCCCCACCCCCGCATGTCCCCCCCCCCTCCCCCACGAACCCTCCCCTCCCGTCCCCACCCCTTCCCCCCCTCTCATCCCCGCAACCCCCCCACTCAAATACAATACAACACACACTAGAACCAGAACAAAGAAACAGAAGGGGGAAAAGCGCAATACGCTAGCAATGCAGGGTCTGGACCCCTCTGTTGCACACCGGTCATTGACACCGGACCCACCCCAGACGGGCAAGTTTGCCCAAATGCCGGTAACTCTAAGACCTGGCAACACCACATTAGGACCTAGAAAGGACCTAATCCTACCTACTCTTTATCTGCTGACCCTGTCCCAGCAGATCTTTACCTCCCCCCCTCCCTCCCACCACCCCCCCGCTCCTTGGCAGCCCACAGGCAGCCCTCAAAGAACATATAGGCAGGTCGCACCCACCCCCCACAAAACATGCAGACCAAGACACAACAAACCCCCAGGAAAAAAAAGCAAGATCTCTCCGAGTGGGAAAGGTGAGATCCCGAGACCCCAAACCTCAAAAAAACCCCAATGACATCCACGGCCCCAATAAAGGTCCGCTCACTAAACGTCAAAGGACTGCAAAATAATAGGAAGCGGAGGCTAGCCCTCCAAGATATGAAAAAATCAGGGGGAGAATCATATTCTTGCAGGAGACCCACTTCACATCACAAGACCCCCCAAATTTATTCAAAAAAATGTTCCCAACATGCTCTTTTGCATCATTCAGTGGTAAGAAGAGGGGTGTGGCTATCCTAATCAAACAAGGCACCCCATTTAATCATGTCAAAACAACAGTGGATCCAGAGGGTAGATTCCTAGTGGTATATGGCTCCCTGGCGGGCTCGGCAATTGCTCTGATCAATGTATACGCCCCGAACGAGAACCAAACAGAATTCCTACAAACTGTTCTCAAGGCGTTGACCCGGGATACCTGTCATCGATGATAGTGGGAGGAGACCTAAACATGGTTTTAAACCCCACCGAGGACAGATCAACCACAATGGGTCCTCCCCGTACAACCCACTCCCAAATCAAGGGGAAAAGGTTTAGGGGAATCCTGAGCGAGTTTTCACTAGTGGATGTCTGGAGATCCCATCATCAGGGCCAGAGAGACTACACATTTTACTCAGCACCTCACCAGACCTACTCTCGAATAGACCACTTTCTGACCACTAAAAATGTGATGGCGGCAGCCATTGAATCAGACATTGGCTCAATCACTTGGTCCGACCACGCCCCGATCACCCTGACACTGTCAGTCCCCTTCGAAAAAACAACAAACTACTCCTAGAAACTAAATGACTCACTACTAAACCATCCTGAGATAGAAAGCGAAATTAGATCCTCACTTAAGGACTATTTCTTTTTCAACACAGGAACAGTCTCCTCTCCAGCAATCCTATGGGAAGCCCATAAGGCAGCCATCAGAGGGAAATTTATTTCCATCGCGTCCCACAGGAAAAAAGTCCGCCAAACGCTAAGCAGGGAGCTCACAGATAGCATAAAAACAATAGAACAAGCCCAGAAGGCTAGCCCCTCAAAAAAGATATACAAAACATTGCTAACAGCTAGAACAAAACTTAGACAAACCCAGCTGGAGGATGTTGAAAAGGCCCTCAAATGAACCAATCAACAATATTACGACAAGGGTAACAAGGCCGACAGACTCCTAGCCAGTAAACTGATAGGGGTACAAAAAAGAGCCCAAATAACGGCGATCAAGAGTAGGTCTGGTGAGATACAATATAGTGACAGCAAAATTGCAGCGGAATTCACAAAATACTATACAGTACAGAACGCTATAATTTAAGATCTAAGAACGGCCGACCTGAACCAATAGCAACCGAACTTATAACACAATATTTAGACAAATGCCAACTCCCCACATTAACGGAGGAGGAAAACACAGTCCTCAACGCTGAGATCTCAAAAGAGGAACTGGAAGAGGCGGTCAAATCATTAAAGATTGCTAAGTCTCCTGGCCTGACGGTTTCACCAATGTCTACTATAAGAGATTCTTGCCTACTCTATCCACGCATCTCTTAAAAACATTCAATCACTTTATGGAAGGGAACCAAATCCCCCCACCAATGTCGCTGGCCAACCTAGCTATCATACATAAGGAAGGCAGAGATCCAATGCAATGTGGAAGCTATCGCCCAATCTCCCTTCTCAACAGTGATCTCAAGTTATATAGTAAAATACTTGCAAACAGATTAAACCCCATCTTACCGAGGCTAATCAATATCGATCAAGTAGGATTTGTCACGGGCAGGCAAGCCTCAGACAACACCCGGAAGATAATCAATATTATTGACCATGTCCACCTCACAGGCACCAAAGCACTACTTTTAAGCCTAGACGCAGAGAAGGCGTTCGATAGAATAAACTAGCAATTCCTGGACCATACTATGCGCAAATTTGGCTTTAAAGACGCATACTTAGAGGGGGTCTGTAGACTATACCAAAACCCGTCAGCAACGGTAAAATTACAAGGGGGCAATAACCAGAGATTCGAGATCACAAATCGGTAGGGATGCCCCTTATCTCCTCTCCTCTTTGCGCTAACGATAGAACCACTGGCATCGGCAATACGACTCAATATAGACATCCAGGGAATAGAAATTGAACACAGGCAGCATAAAATATCCCTATTCGCAGATGATGTCATTTTAACCCGTTCCAAACCCCAAATCTCCCTACCCAACCTTCAAAAAGAACTCTGGGATTTTGGAAAAATCTCAGGATACAAAATAAACAACGATAAATCAGAAGCCCTGAACCTAAGCCTGCCAGAGCCAGAGGTGAAACTCCTTAAACTAAACTTTAATTACCGTTGGTGTTCCTCCTGTATCAAATACTTGGGAGTCAAGATATCGAGGACCTACCAATCCTTATATCAACATAACTATCTGACCCTGTTCCAAAAAATCAAACAAGATTTAGAGAAATGGGGAGGATACCAGATATCATGGATCGGGAGAATGATCTCGGTTAAAATGAATATACTCCCTAGATTACTATACTACTTCCAGACTCTCCCGGTCCACATCCCTGGCTCGGAATTGAAAAACATCCAAAAGCTAATTTTCCACTTTATTTGGCAGGGAAAAAAACCTAGAGTCTCCAGAACAGTTCTCTTGGCCTCAGGGGGGAGAGGAGGACTGGGAGTCCCAGACATCACAAGATACTACCTGGCCGCCCAACTGCGACAGGCGGTAGTCTGGAACGCTAACCCAAACCAACACTGTTGGCTAGATATAGAAACACAATATGCCGAGACGCCTTCACTGCCGGCCTGCCTTTGGTCCCTGAGCAGGGAGGACATGCAGAATAGCAAATTCAAATTAGGCCCAATGAGACACACATGGAAGACCTGGACGAAATGCAAATTCAAATTTATGCTCACAACACCTCATTCCCAATTTACGCCAATCCATAAAAATCCGAAATTCCCACCTGGCTGTGAGCCCAGACAATTTGATCAATTCAAAACAAAAAATATTAGAGCGGTTGCCGACCTCTTGAGCTTCAGGGAGTTCCTGAGTAATCAAAATTTACAAACTAAATATGAAATAGTAGGGCTGAATGTTTTCAAGTACCTACAAATTCGACACTTTATCCAAACTTTATCCCCAACGTTGGAATTTCCCCCTCTCACTGGTTTCGAGCGGCTCTGTAGAGAAACAGCCCACCAGAAAGGTCTTATAACGCAAATTTGTGCAGAACTGGAGAGGGCCATAGAAGCCCCCACACACGATTACATGCTACATTGGGCAGCAGAATTGGATATAGTTATAGACCGAGAGGATTGGGAAAGTATTTGGGAAACTGCCTCAGGAACTTCTATATGTACCATAATCAAAGAAAATATATACAAAATACTGTTTCGCTGGTATCTTACCCCAGTTCGAATAAATCAAATCTACCCCCTGGCTTCCGATCTATGCTGGAGTGGCTGCGGACAAAAGGGGAACATGGCCCATATTTGGTGGACATGTCCGGAAATTCAGAAGTATTGGGAAACTATACAAAATTTAATAAAAGAGGTCACAGACCTCATAATACCCATTGACCCGCTGACCTACCTGCTGGCCAGACCCTTAGAAAAACTGGACCGACCAACAGGCAAATTAGTCTCCTTCATTCTCACTGCGGCTAGATGTGCGGTGGCAGCCGCCTGGAAGAAGGTGTCTCCCCCCTCTAAACAAACAGTAAAAAAAAGGGTGCAAGAGGTGATGGAAATGGAGAGACTGTCAGCCTTTCTGAAAAGGTCCACTGCCTCTTTCAATAACATATGGGACCCATGGCTAACACAAATGGCTCTCCTGCGCCGAAATGCCCCATAACAGTAGAAGAAATCACCAGGATAAAACAGAGGCCCAAGCTGTGGACACCAAGGAGAAGGGGAACAATGCCCCCTACCTACCCCCCCTACCTACCCCCCTCTCCACCCCTCCCACTCTCTCTTCCCTTTTCTGTTTCCACACTCGCGCCACCCCGGCAGACCCCGGAGGGTCAGGGGGACGTTGAGACTTTTTCCCCCACTCCAGATAAAGTGAGAAAAACCTGTATTAGGCCAAAATATTGTCAATATTTGAAATGCTGTGAAATGTTATAAATGCCTAATAAAAAAATTTGAAAAAAAAAAAAAAGAAAAGAGGCGTCTAAGAGGGGATATGATAACTATATACAAATATATTCGGGGACAATACAGGGAGCTTTCAAAAGAACTATTCATCCCACGGGCAGTACAAAGGACTCAGGGCCATCCCTTAAGGTTGGAGGAAAGGAGATTTTACCAGCAACAAAGGAAAGGGTTCTTTACAGTAAGGGCAGTTAAAATGTGGAATTCATTACCCATGGAGACTGTGATGGCAGATACAATAGATTTGTTCAAAAAAAGGTTGGGCATCTTTTTAGATAGGAAAGGTATACAGGGATATACCAAATATGTATATATGGGAAATATGTTGAGCCAGGGATTAATCCGATTGCCAATTCTTGGAGTCAGGAAGGAATTTATTTTTCCCCTTATGAGACATCATTGGATTATATGACTCTGGGGTTTTTTGTTTGCCTTCCTCTGGATCAATAAGTAAGTATAGATAAAGGATAAAGTATCTGTTGTCTAAATTTAGCATAGGTTGAACTTGATGGACGTACGTCTTTTTTCAACCTCATCTACTATGTAACCATGTAACTATGTAATTAGGTTTTAGATAGCTCCCTAGGTAATTTCCTTTTTACCTGGAGTTAAAAATAAGCCTTACAATTTTAACAGGAGTAAAAACGGAATAATTCGATATTATTTGCTTTGATGGTTAGGGCCATGTAAAAAATGTGCAATGCTGCTTACTGAATTTGGGCAATAGTTGGCAGACTTTTGTTATGCCAATAAAAGTAAAAATATGGTGGTTCCACATGCAACATGTGATGCGTTTCGAAGGTGTCCCCACGCTTTTCTCTGGGAAGAGGTGTAAAAAAGAAATGCAGATTTTTGAATGCACTACTTAGGTCGTAGTATCAGATAATAAGAATATACTATACATGTGTAGTCATAGCTTTTAGCTTTTATGTGAAGCTACAGATATAACAGGACTTGCTGTCTCTGGAGCCACGTCTGAAAAAGCAAAAAGCCACGGTCCCATGGAACCTGGTCAGTGGGAAGAAATTATGGCCACATAAGTGTGGACTCTGTGTAAACACATCGAAGCCCCCAGATATATGACGACAGCAAATATAAACTGAGCAGCAGATATCTTGGGAATCCCCCACACTGCTATACCCACCGCATATACTTAGCCGTGAAATTGACCATGATTGGACATCCCCGATTGAACTTGAAGGAAGAACAGCGGACAGACCCAGGCATGGGAGAAATGTTGTTAGCCCTGAATCGGGAAATCCAGCTCGTCCATTAGGAAGGGGCATCCTGATGTTCAGCTGTTAGTGAGACAGTGGCCTAGTCTGGTAATAAGAATGGGGTGTTGTTTAGAGTTGCTAAAAAGTTTCGGTATTTAGTCACAAAGCAGTTGGTACACCCTCACAAGTACCGCCAAGTGGTACTGAGTTCACTACATGATAACCATGGTCACCAGGGAATTGATAAAATGCTGAGAATGGTTCAAGACCGTTTCTACTGGCGCCATATGCCTAGGGATGTCGAAGAGCATTGTAAGAATTGTGGCCACTGTGTGCCAAGGAAGACACTCCCTCTCATGAATATAATCAGTAGTCGACCCCTGGACCTGGTGTGCATGGATTTCCTGTCTCTGGAGCCAGACAATAAGAGCACTAGCAATATCTTAGTGGTCACTGACCATTTCACTAGGTATGCTCAAGCCTTCCTGAGCAAGGACCAGCGTGCCTCTACTCTAAATATGAAACCAAGAAGGAGTAGCCAACTAAATAAAGGACAAGGTTCATCTCGTGCTTCACCTCAATCTTTCACAAGAGTGGACACAGATGAATCCTAAGAGGATGATGGATATAGGGAGGAAAGATGTTATGGACTTTGGTGATACCAACCCTCCACCAAAGCCATCATCAACATGACCAGCAAGGTCACAGGATTTAGAGAGGAATCAGGTGTTAGATTAGCAATGTCATGTATATATGATATTTGCATATGTAAAAATGATCATGATGAGGTTGATGGGGACAGTAAAGTTTTCAGTAGGGAGAGTATGTAACCCCCTTTCAAGCATGCAGCTATGTATGCATGCTGCCTGCTGGATGGTTCCTATCTGCGTTGTGTTAATGAGTATGAGCTATAGTAGACATGTCATCTAGACAAAAATGGTGACTCAGAAGAGGAGGGGCTAAGGAAAAGATTTAAGAGTCCTTGGCGGATCACGAGGAGTCAGAGCTGCCACGAACAGTAGGATTGTTGGTCTGTGCTGTGTAGACTAGAGGTCCAGCCTGTGAGCAGCAAGTCTCAGAGGACCTGGTAGAAAAAGGTCACAGACAGTTTTGCTGAAGGTCTACGGTGAGCAGCAGCCAACCGGGTTATGGGAGTTATGAGTAACTAAAGAGATCTTCATTACAAACAAGGTTACTGAAGGCTTTGCGAAGACACAGGCCTGCTACGATTATACACACTCTCAAGAAGAGCTCCAACACTGTGCCGGCACCCACCAACAAACCCCTTATAAAACCGTATCGATGGGACTTAGGAGACATACTGATACACAGCGACTTATATGATGTATAATGTGCCTGTATGTGAATGAACCTTCTGATTGAGGATCATATATCTTTACATATACATATGTAACCCCTCTTAGTTCTCTGTCCCAGACTGCCACCAGGGGCTGAGGTGGGGGCCTGAGTTCTTTATTGCTCTCGATATGCCAAACGTAGCGGCATGAGTGCTACAACTGCTTTTATGTAATCATTACCCAGTTCTAAAGACCTCAGCAAAGTATTACTATATTCATCATATACTCATCGTACAGCATACATATGTAAGGAATCCGCTCCTCGGTTTAATGTTTGCCTTAACTTGCAGACCTGTGCAGTCCTGGAACACTTTCCCGGAATTTACTGCAGCCTGGATTCACTCACCAAAGCAATACTGCCACACGCCCCTTCTGCCATTGGTTCTCTGACCTTAAGTGTTGCCTTCCCACAATGCCCCTGCCGAGCACAGTCCTCCTGGATGTCTCTGTGTCTGCCATAAGCCTTGTCTTGTCGTCTCCTTGGTTCCTGAGACCGGCTGCTAGTGTCAAGCAGCGGTCTGTTCCTGTGCTGAAGCGGAGTACTCTCCTTGTTGTCTTCAGTCCCTGGTTCCTGTGACCGGCTGCAGTATCATGCAGCGGTCAGTTTCTGTTCTGTGCTGAAGCTGAGTACTCTCCTTGTTACTTCAGCTCCTTGTTTCCTTGTGACCGGCTGCTATATTCATGCAGCGGTCTGTTCCTGGTTTCTGCACTGAGAGCGGAGGTTTCCCTGAGTATCTTCAGCTTCCTGGTTCCTGGGGCTACTCTTTCCCTAATCTAGAGAGGCCGTGTCCTGGGTTCGCGCTGAATCAGAGATTCCCCAGCCCGCTCAGGACCTTGCGCTGAAGCACTGGTTTACCAGTGCAGCAGGCGGTGTGCTACTCTGGTTGTCTACCACCTCCTGAGACCAGTACCATGGGCCATGGTCGCCGCACGCAGAGGCACTCCCGCACTCTAAGCTGAAGCGGGGCTCTCCTGACTACCTGTTGCCGAACTCTGCTTGAACAACGTTACCTCTGATGTCTCCAGTCCTGACCCTGGCGTGTCCACCGACGATGCTGTCTTATCATCCTGATCCTGCTAGTACGACTACGAACTGCGCAATCCGGATCAGCCTGCGCGCGGTTCAGGACGGTGGCTTTTACAACCCCACCTCAGCCACGCGGTCCGACCCAGGTTTGTGGCGAGAGGCACAGGCGTGACAGGAGCTCGGCCCCACAAACTCGGAGCACGCTGTGGTTGAGGGTTGTATGGTTCTGTCTGAAATCCTGTCCGGCCGTAGACCAGTCCCAGTTTGAAAACCATATCTGTCCGACGTGCACACCCCCATGCAAAACTACCGTCTGATTGAAGATCAGATTATGTATGAAGGTTTACAACCCCGTTGCAAAGGACAATGCCGTTAACGATCTCATTAGTAAGGCTTGTTGCATGCACAGGACTTAAAACAGTCTCTGGCCGATTCTGTTTGCTCCTCTGGTTCCCTTTAACCTGGGGATACATGTGCACCCATCAACTTCCATCGCCCGAAATGCACTCCTTGCCTTAGGCCTATCATTGGACATTCACCCTAGTACAACAGGACCCTCTCTTCATGGTGGTCTGCTCCAGACACACTCCGGTGTTACTTTCCCTGACTTTCGACATTTGAATAAAGGAACAGGACCCTCCTCCTCGCCAGCTACGCTGCCCGCTTGGCAGTCCCCTGTGCATGCCGTCTGTCCGCTAAACCTGGGACGATTATCCCTCTCCAGGAAATGGGACCAAACTGACCCACTATCACTGCCCCCTAACATAGATGCTGCCAAACCAGTCCTAGCCCTCTGATGGACACCGGTACTCTGCCCCAAGATAGTCTACGTTAACCCCGCTATCAGTCCTGTTGTGAGGTTCCCATGGAGTTAAGATATTTCTCTAGCCCAACACTAAGCTCTAGTTATCCGAGAACAACGTTCCCTTGTTCCCCCTATTCCTAACTCTTAATCTCACTTCACAGCCCTCAAAGTTTTTCCTGCTTTATCACCCTTCTTTTGCTAGGCAGTTCTCTTGCTTCCCTGTTCAGGGCAACAAATCCCTCCTACCTCCAACGTGACTCAGCTTCAATTCAAGTTATGTTCAAGGTCCTTCCTGTATTAAACCCTGTGGGGCAGCTCATCTCTGAGTCCCCTTTGTAACACCACCTGTTATCCGCCAGCCAAGTGGTCAACGTCCCCTAGCTTTAGAGGAGAATCCCTGTCTCACCTTTGCAGAGGAGGAAAAACTCTCTATGTTCTACCTCCAGGTATTATCTGCTTAACTCCTGTAATTCTTGCTGCCTCCAAGCTAATGCCGTTAAGCCATAGAGTCGTAATGGTGGAAAACACAAGGCGAGGCATAAATGATTCAAAAAGGTTGCGTGAATCCTTAGTTAGTAGTTTTGCTTAAAACCCCTGCCTTCAGCTCAAGTTCAGCTGCTGTGCCCCCTGAAACTTCGGCTAAAGTTCTGATCCAGTTAATGTATTCAGTACCAAGTTTTTCTAAGTTGGTCGCAGAGAGTCCCATTTCAGGTACTTCGCTGAACAGTCTGTCCCCAGAGAGCGAGATGATCCCTGCTCAGCACATAGTCCCCACGGCGTGGAATCTGCAGTCATTTCTGGTTTCCAGACACTCCTTACCAAATACCCACTTCAGAGACCAGGTACCAGTATGATTACCCCCGTGTTGTACCGTCGTGTGTCTCCCCTTCTCAAAGCTTAGGGTTTACAAACCGTACAGTGGTCATATGTGCTGCTAGAAGCCCCCTGCACACAGTTTCCCCTCTCTCTGAAATTTGCCTTGTCGCCCCTGATACTCGGAGAGGTAAAAACCTCCTTCAGATTCAGAGATCTCTTTCTATAGAGGTCGTCCCTTGCTGTAGTTTCCCTGATTTCTTGCCCAAGCAACCCTCCGGGATCAGCATATCGGTTTGTTACCCCCTTAGTACAGTCTGAGGACCACCCTGCTTATATACAAGTCCTGGTGTTTAACATGAGCTATTTAGTTTTACTGCCCTTGCTAAACCTCAGTCCCCAGCACTGCAGCTAAACGTGCTCCAGCAAACCGTTGGGTTACTCGGGGTAAAAATTAAATTCCTGTCCTAAAGGGTACTTTCTCACACATGTCCAGCAAACCTAGAAACTCAGTGATTGATTCTAAGTCACTATCAATATATCTGATGTTCTCACTAGTCAAACCCTGACACCCTCACCACTGCTAGGGCAGTCCCGTTATCAGAATTTTGCACTAGTAAACACGCTCTTAAATCTGTTTTTGTCATGACAAGACCCCTGTTGTTTTAGGCCTGCGTTTTTATAAGACTCCTTTACTTCACAAGGTTATGCCTATTAAGAGTTTCCCCTACCCTCCCCACAGTTATACTGCCCTCGCACACTTCCTTACTACTTTTCCTACCCCCTACACCTAGCCCGAGACATGAGTAAGCCCGTCTGGCGAGATTCGCTTCTAGTAGTGGAGGTTCCAACTTACCGCGGATGTCTCTTTACTCCATCATTTACTCTACAACCAGTAAATGATCCCAGGCACCAGTCTGACGCTAGTTCCTATGGTACCCTGTTTGCGAGATGTGTCTGTATGGATTCCGAGCCTCCAGCCGGAGTCAATTCCTGTCTCGCTTGCTGTTTTTGAGCTCTCAGGTCCCTGGCACTGAAGTATCAGATCAGCTCTGCGGTTAGCTCCCCTCCCTCCGCTACCTTGTCTGCCTGATTCTCAGATTCTGATATTAGAGCCCAAAGCCTATTCCTACTCCCCAGACAATACTATCTCCCCACTGAGGGTTCCCCAGTATTTGAAGGAGCTCCCACGTATGCTGAGTGACTTTTATGCCTTTGTGAAACGAGGTTGTTTTTCCCCCTCGGAACCTTCGTTGCCCCTGTTATTTACCTTTGAGTTGGAAATATCTGTACGTACCCCAAGATTTCGGTCTCATGTCTGGTTTTTACTGTCGGATTGTCCCTTTCATAACAATACCGGGAAATGCTTCCACCCACCCTAATACCCTCGGCTGACCACTACCTGGGAGACCTTGGAGGAGAAGTCCCTCTCAATCCTCTACATGCAGAGGCAGCCAAGACTTTCTGCGCCGAAGGTGTCGCCTGGTGATATTCGATCAATCATACAAAGGCTTATCCATTCTGGTCCCATTACTAAAGACTGGGACTCCCAGTGGGGGTTCTTCTGCCGTTTCTGCTCGGAACCCTTGGTTTCACAGCCTTGGATTCCAAGCCATTATGCGGGGCGAGCCGGTACCAATGATATCTCTACCACCATTTCATTATCCTAGAACAGTACTCACCAAGGAACTTCTCGTTTACGGATACCCTTCGCCTAAAAAACTTTAGGAACAAATCGATTGTCCCCGAGGACCCATGATGCCTATCGGCGCCAGTTTCTCTCGGGGAGTGGGGGTACACAAAGGAGTGACCACGAGTCTCGAACCAGACTCTACACCAATCCTAGACGGTTCTGGAACAAACTCCTGGTTCCCCCAAACTCTATGAGTGGTCGTTGCGCCCGGAGTGGTATCACGTGAGAGGGGGGTACTGTAAGGAATCCGCTCCTCGGTGTAATGGTTTGCCTTAACTTGCAGACCTGTGCAGTCCTGGAACACTTTCCCGGATATTTACTGCAGCCTGGATTCACTCACCAAAGCAATACTGCCACACGCCCCTTCTGCCATTGGTTCTCTGATCTTTAAGTGTTGCCTTCCCACAATGCCCCCTGCCGAGCACAGTCCTTCCTGGATGTCTCTGTGTTCTGCCATAAGCCTTGTCTTGTCTGTCTCCTTGGTTCCTGAGACCGGCTGCTAGTGTCACGCAGCGGTCTGTTCCTGTGCTGAAGCGGAGTACTCTCCTTGTTGTCTTCAGCTCCCTGGTTCCTGTGACCGGCTGCTAGTCTCATGCAGCGGTCAGTTTCTGTTTCCTGTGCTGAAGCTGAGTACTCTCCTTGTTACTTCAGCTCCTTGTTTCCTGTGACCGGCTGCTATATTCATGCAGCGGTCTGTTCCTGGTTTCCTGCACTGAAGCGGAGGTTTCCCTGAGTATCTTCAGCTTCCTGGTTCCTGGGGCCTACTCTTTCCCTAATCTAGAGAGGCCGTGTCCTGGTTCCTGCGCTGAATCAGAGGATTCCCCAGCCCGCTCAGGGACTCTTGCGCGTGAAGAGCCTGGTCTTACCGTGCAGCAGCGGCGTGTGCTACTCTGGTTGTCAACGCACCTCCAGAGCCAGTACTCATGGCCATGGTCGCCGCACGCACAGAGCACCCCGCAATCACTAAGCTGAAGCGGGGCTCTCCTGACTACCTTTGCCGAACTCCTGCTTTTGAACAACGTTTTACTACTCGACTGTCTCCAGTCCTGACCCTGGGTTTCCACCCCATGCGTCTTCTCCTATCCTGATCCTGGTGCTACGACTACTACTTGCGCACATCCGTGATCACCCTGCGCGGTGTCGGACTGCTTTTACAACCCCACCCTCGCCAGCGGGTCGACCCAGGTTTGTGGCGAGAGCACAGGTCGTGACAGTATGCTCGCCCCCACAACTCGACGCTCCCTGTGGTTGAGGGTTGGTAGTTTCTGTCTGAAATCCTGTCCCGGCCTGTAGACCAGTCCCAGTTTGAAAACCATTATCGCTGCGAAATAACTACCCCTGATTGAAGATAGATTATTATTGAAGGTTTACACCCCGTTGCAAAAGGACATGCCGTAACGATCTAGTTAGTAGGCTTGTTTGCCTCAAGGACTTAAAACAGTCTCTGGCCGATTCTGTTTGATGCCTCCTCTGGTCTTCCCCTTTAACCTGGGATAATGTGCACCAATCAACTTGTGCCATCGCCCGAAATGCACTCCTTGCTTTGCCTTATTCATTGGACATTCACCTAGTACAACAGGACCCTCTCTTCATGGTGGTTATCGCTCAAAGACACACTCCGTGTACTTTCCCTGACTTTCGGAACATTTGCAATAAAGGAACATGCCCTTCCTCCCGCAACTACGCTGCGCTTGGCAGTCCACCTGTGCTGCCACGTCCTGTCCGCTAAACCTGTGGACTATCTTCCCCTCTCCAGGAAATGACCAGAACTGACCCACTATTCACTGCCCCCTAACATACGATGGCTGCCCCATTCCCTAGCCCTGATGGTACAGCCCGGTTACTCTGCCACAATGATACGTCTACGTTAACCCGGCTATCAGTCCTGGTGAGGTTCCCTGGAGTACGTATATTTTCTCTAGCCAACACTAAGTCTTTATTATCCGAGAACACGTCCCTTGTTCCCCTCTATTCCTACTCCTTAATATCCTCCGCCTTTTTCAGCCTCAAGTCAAATGTTTTTCTCTGCTTTCACCCCGTCTAGGCAGTTCTCCTTGGCCCTGCCCTGTCAGGGAACAAATCCCTCCTACCTCCACGGATCAGCTTCAATTCTAAGTTCTGTTCCGGTCCTTCCTGTATTAAACCCTGTGGGGCATCGTCTCTGGTCCCCTTTGTAACCCCCTGTTGTCTCCGCCAGCCATGGTCAACCGTCCCCTAGCTTTCAGAGGAAGAACTCCCTTGTCTCACCTTTGCAGAGGAAAAATCCTATGTTCTAACTCCACGTATTATCTTGCTTAACTCCTGTAAATTCTTGCTGCGCCAGCTCATAATGCTTTCGTTCTAAGCTCAGAGGAAATGTGTCCCACAGTCCTATAGCAGGTTGCTTAAATGACTTCCCCAAGGTTCGTGAATCCTTAGTTAGTTTTGCTTAAACACCCTGCTTCATGCTCAAGGTTCAGCTGCTGTGCCCCCTGGAAACTTGGCTAAAGGCTCTGATTCCAGTTAAATGTATTCAGATTCCAAAGTTTTTCCCTAGCTTGGTCGCAGAGTTCCCATTTTCCAGGAGCCTTCGCTGAACAGTCTGGTCACCCAGAGAGCGATGATCCCTGCTTCACGCACATTAGTCCCCGTCGTGGAATCTGCAGTACATTTTCTGGTTTACCAACACTCCTTACCAAATACCCACTTCAGAGACCAGCTCAGTCTGATACCCCCCGTTGTACCGTCTGTGTTCTCCCCTTCTCAAAAGCTTAGGGTTTACAAACCGTACAGTGTCATATGTGCTGACTAGAAGCCGCACACCAGTTCCCCCTCTCTGAATTTGGCCTTGTCGGCGGCTCCCTGAATCTCGGAGAGGTAAAAACCTCCCTTTCAGAATTCAGATCTCTTTCTATAGGGTCGTACCCTTGCTGTAGTTTCCACTGATTCTCTTGCCCATGCAAACCCTCAGGGATGCCAGCATATCGTTTTTACCACCCCCCCTTAGTTACAGTCCTGATGAGAACACCCTGTCTTATTACAAGTCCTGGTGTTTAATCTGAGCTATTTATTTTTTTACTGCCCCTGCTAAACCCATCCTCAGCACTGCAGCTAAACGTCCCAGCAACAGTGTGGTTACTTCGGGGTAAAAATTAAATTCCTGTCCTAAAGTACTTTCTAACACATGTCCAGCAACGCTAGAACCTCAGTGATTGATTCTAGTCCTTATCACTATATCTATGTCTCATAGTCAAACCCTGACACCCTCACCCATGGCAGGAGTCCCGTTATCAGAATTTTGCACTAGTAAAAACGCTTTAATTATTGTTTGGTCATGACAAGCCCCCTGTTTGTTAGGGCCTGACGTTTTTATAAGACTCCTTTTACTTCAAAGGTTTCTGCTATTAAGAGTTCCCTCACGGTTCCAACTTACCGCTTATGGTCTCTTTAACTCCATCAGTACTCTCCATACCAGTAACTGATTCCCCCAGGCACCAGCTCCTGACGCTAGTCTCCTATCGGTACCCATGTTGCGAGATGTTTTCTGTTTGGATTCCGAGCCTCCAGCTCCGGAGTCATTCCTTTACTCGCTGCTGTTTTTTTGTGCTCTCAGGTCCCTGTCACTGAAGTACAGACTTCAGCTTCTGAGGTTAGTCTCCCCTCCCTCCGCTACCCTTGCTCGGCCTGATTCTCAATTTGATATTAGAGCCCAAAGCCTATTCCTACTCCCCAGACAATACTATCTCCCACTGAGGGTTCACAGATTTGAGAGCTCCACTGCTGAGTGCTTGGGGGATGTAGAAAAATTTCTATTTGCCTTTGTTAAACGATTTTTCCCCCTCGGAACCTTTGTTGCCCCTGTTATTTCCTTGAGTTGGAAATACTCTGTACGTACCCCAGATTTCGGTCTCTATGTTGGTTTACTGCTCGGATTGTCACCCTTCCATACACAATACCGGAAATGTTCCACCACCCACCCTATACCCTCGGCTGAACCACTACCGGGAGACTCTGGAGGAGAAGTCCCTCTCCAACTTCTACATGCAGAGGTCCAAGCCAAGACTTTGTCCGTCCCCGAAGGTGATCGCCTGTGTATATTATTCTATCAACTATCCGGCTCTTATCTAAATTCTGGTCCCATTACTAGACGGGGCTCCCAGTGGGGGTTCTTCTGCCGTTTCTGCTCCGGAACCCTCTGGTTCTTCACAGCCTTGGATTCCCAGCCTTATGCGGGGCAGCGCCAGGTACCAATTGATTCTCTACCACCACTTTCATATCCTAGAACAGTACTCACCAGGAAACTTTCTCGTTACGGATACCTTCCACTCCCTAAAAAACTTTAGGAACAACTCGATGGTCCCCGAGACCCATGGATGGCCCTATCTGGCCGCAGTTTCTCCCGGGGAGTGGGGGTACACAAAGGAGTGACCACGTAGTTCTGAACCATGACTCTACCAACACATACTAGACGGTTCTGGAACAACTCTGGTCCCCCAACTCTATGAGTGGTCTTGTTCGCCCGGAGGTCTCACGTGAAAGGGGTGTACTGTAAGGAATCCGCTCCTCGGTTTAATGTTTGCCTTAACTTGCAGACCTGTGCAGTCCTGGAACACTTTCCCGGATATTTACTGCAGCCTGGATTCATCACCAAAGCAATACTGGCCACACGCCCCTTCTGCCATTGGTTCTCTGATCTTTAAGTGTTGCCTTCCCACAATGCCCCCTGCCGAGCACAGTCCTTCCTGGATGCTCTTGTGTTCTGCCATAAGCCTTGTCTTGTCTGTCTCCTTGGTTCCTGAGACCGGCTGCTAGTGTCACGCAGCGGTCTGTTCCTGTGCTGAAGCGGAGTACTCTACCTTGTTGTCTTCAGCTCCCTGGTTCCTGTGACGGCTGCTAGTTCTCATGCAGCGGTCAGTTTCGTTTCTGTGCTGAAGCTGAGTACTCTCCTTGTTACTTCAGCTCCTTGTTCCTGTGACGGCTGCTATAATTCATGCAGGCGGTCTTTTCCTGGTTTCCTGCACTGAAGCGGAGGTTTCCCTGAGTATCTTTAGCTCTGGTTCCTGGGGTCCTCTCTTTCCCCTAATCTAGAGAGGCCGTGTGTCCTGGTTGCCTCGCGCTGAATCGGAGGATTCCCAAGCCCGCTCAGGACTCTTGCGCTGAAGCACTGGTTTACCAGTGCAGCTAGGCGGTGTGCTACTCTGGTCTGTCTACCACCTCCTGAGACCACTACCATGGGCCATGGTCGCCGCACGCGCAGAGGCCACTCCCGCACTCCTAAGCTGAAGCGGGGCTCTCCTGACTACCTGTTGCCGAACTCCTGCTTGAACAACGTTTACCCTGATGTCTCCAGTCCTGACCCTGGCGTGTCCACCGACGATGCTGTCTTCTCCTATCCTGATCCTGCTACGTACGACTACGAACTGCGCAATCCGGATCAGCCTGCGCGGTCTCGGGTCGGTGCTTTTACAACCCCACCTCAGCCACGCGGTCCGACCCAGGTTTGTGGCGAGCACAGTCGTGACAACATATATGTAACACTTAACAAAAGCACTGCGCAGGTGTGTGTCAGTGTTAATTAAGAGTGGACCACCCAATCCTGGGTATCTGGACCTATATGATGGTGCCGGAAAACCGTGAGAGCTCTTAGTGCACTAAAGTATTGCAGGCCTGTACTTCACAGAGTTGCTTCGGTACCACTTTAACTGCAGCCATTGAGGGTCCCCTCCGACGGAGATCAATCCTCTGTGCACTTGTCACACTAGGTACTGCTCTCCCTTCAGTGGATCTCAGCTATCTCTCAGCAGGACTCAGACTGGCCCCCGGACACACCCAACCGAGCATGAAGGCATTCAGGCTCCTGCAGCTCTACCTCCATGTTTCATGGCCACCCCTCTTAAAAGCACCTCTCTCTCTTAGTCCCAACTCGTTCACAGATTGGCTGTTATTATGTCCATAACCAAACTCACTCTCTCCCCGATGCATCCAGCCAGTGCCGGAAGTTGGACCAGCCCAGAAGTGGGGTGAGTGAGAGAGAGGGGTGATTTAGTGAGACTGGGGTGATAGAGGATTGAGAGAAGGATGGGTGAGTGAGAGGGGGGGAGCTGAGTCAGAGATAGGGCTGAGTAAGAGAAAGGGAGGAGTGAGTGAGATAGTGAGTGAGGGAGAGGGGGGAGTAAGATAGAGGGGTGAATGAGGGCTGAGTGAGAGAGTTGTGAGTGGGGGAGCTGAGTGAAAGAGAAAGGTATGAGTAAGAGAGAGGGGGTGAGTGAGCGCTGAGTGAGAAAGTGAGAGGGGTGAGGACTGAGTGAGTGAGCAGGGGCTGAGTGAGGAGAGAAAGTTGAGTAAGAGAGAAAGAAAGGGGTGAGTGGGAGAGCTGAGTGAGAGACAGAGAGAGGAGTGAGTGAGGGATGAGTGAGTGAGGACTGAGGGAGGGGTAAGTGAGTGAGGGATGAGTGTGAGAGGGGGTTGAGTGAGAGATAGAGGGTTGAGTAAGAGAGAGAGGAGAGGGATGAGCGAGAGGAGTGAGAGAGTGCTCTATGAGATAGAGGTGGCTGAGTAAGCTAAAGAGAGGGGTGACTGAGTGAGAGATAGGAGTGAGGGCTGAATGAGTGGGAGGACTGAGTGAGGGTGAGTGATAGAGGTGGGTGAGTGAAAGAGGGATGATTGAGAGATGTGGCAGAGTGAGAGAGGGGTGGTGGTAAGTGAGGAGATGAGGGGAAAGAGAAAGAGAGAAGTGTAAGAGAAGGGGGACTTGCCAGTTTGCAGACTGGGGGGGGGGGGGCAGGTGGAGACTCTGGGCCCCAGGGAGAGCTGTTAGTGGCCTTATGTGTTCTTTATCATTGCTGTATGTATGGTGGAAAGTTTTTTTTAATCAGTTTTTCTCACCATAACCTGTGTATATGACATTTAAGAAGATCTGACAAGCCTGTGGAACACATCAGCTGTGACAAATAATGGGGATGTTTAGGCCACCAAACATGAAGAAAGCACAATATAATTGTAGTACTGGCTAAATATAAAGTTACTGCAGTAATGCACAGTTCATAGGCAGTGAGCAACCTCAGTGGCATTTTGAATTATGGTGTGAAAACGGGAAAATTATTTGAAAGGCTATGTGAATTGCCATATACAAAAATACAGTACTGTATGTAATTTAAAAAAAAAACCTGTGCAGCTGTATAATGTCATACTGTAGGTAAATTTACAAGGTAAACTAAATTCAGGCTTATGTTTTGTAATTATCTTGTGATTGTGGTTTGTTTTCTATATCCTGATCATATCAATGTTTCAACCCCAAAGAGGACACACACAGTCACTGGGATGACATACGCCACTAATTTATTTACCTAAATAAACACTAACAAGCTTATGCCATAGTAATAACAATATCACCCTCAGGCATCTGCTCAAAAAAAGCTCTTAGTTGACATTAACCTAAAATATTGATATATCTGCCTTCATAATCAGTTCCCAACTTAATGGTATCTCCAGTTGTATATATGTCCCCTCAAACCTCCCTCCAAATAAATTAGGGAGAGATTCTTGTGCTGAAAAGGACCATATCTTAGGTACCCTGGGAGACATGCTAATGTCTATTCAAAGTATATTTAGTTTAATGCTAGAGCTACTGCCCCAAATGGCAGGGTTGTCGGTTCTAATACTGTTGGGTCTGACACTGGTACCCACTTCATCACAAGGGCCTTAAGGATATATTTTAGGATGTGTGACTTATTTAAATGTACTTTGAATAGACATTAGCATATCTCCCAGAGTACCTAGTGATTATATGGGTCAGGGTTGCCAACAGAAATGTTAGGGTCCAGGACAAATAAAGAGAGCAGGGAACCTCCTCACAGTGCACTGTGGATCCCTGAGGGAGGGAGATAATCTTTGGCTAAGGATGGGGGGTGTATTTATGTGCATTGGTGGAAGGAGATAGTTATGTGCCTGGGGGAGGAGCTAGGGGCCTGGGGTAAAGGTATGGACCTGGGGGCCAGAAAGATCAAAAACAATTGTTGTGAGGGGGGAGGGTGGATGTTCTTACCTGCAGTAGAGGATGGAGGGGCCTGCTAGAGGGGACCTATAGAGGTGCTAGTCAGAGAGTGCCTGCAGAGGTGCCAGTCAGAGGGGCTTCCCTTCCACCAGCTGGCATCCTCAGACAGGCACCTCTGCAGATCTGGCACACGAGAGTGACTGGGCCCCCTGTCTTACTGGGCCCGGGAAGAAGTCCCGGCTGTGTCCCTCCCCCCCTGTCAGCAGCCCTGAGAAGGGTATCTCCTTGACTATACCATGGAATCTCGGTTTACCAATCCACCTCATGTTGAGGCAATAACATTGACGGTCTTACTATATTTATTTCTCAAATATTTTACCAGGAAATAATACATTGAGAGATGGCTCTCGTTTTCAAGTATTTCCTGGGTAAAGACAAAAAAGTGTGTGTGTGTATATATATATATTATATTTACAGACATTTCATGGACAGTTAGGGACAATATATAGCTTTTTCTACAGCCTTTTTTTGAATCAATCTTTTTTTCTAGAACATTAATATCAACAATAAATAGAAATATACAACTCTTAAGAAATTTACATTACGGATGATCCAGATACACGATAAGATGTTTCTAAAACATTTTATTTTAAGGCATTTTATAATGATTCAGTTTGATGCCCCCTGTCACTACATCACAATCTGCAATCACAAGATCATTCAGCAGTGATTCACAGTGGGCTTTCATGTTGCCACCACAAGCAGTGCATCCTATAGGCTTGTATTGATTTTAACCTATCACTGATCATGCATATTTAATTGCACTAGGACAAAACTGATGAATATGTAATACAAAAACATTAGATGCTGAGAGGAAATTGGCCTCTCTGGGAGCCCAAACTATTCAGAGAGTGTATGCTTAGATATTGTTTTATGATCTCTCAGCTGGGTCCATTAATTCCTTTTAAGAAAGGTTTTTTTCCCCCCATGGGCAGTAATCTTAGTTCTTTGTCCTGCCAATATTAAAATTAAATTACTAGAGCTGTAGGGTTTATTCTTTTTTTTTTGTGTGTGTGTTACTTGATCTTAATTGGGTTTATACAGCCGAAAAACAAGAGAAGTAAGAGAAGCTACGGACTGAGAGAGGGATGAGTCAGAGAAATATAAATCTGAAAGATCTGCATTGAAAGCTTTCACATTTGGGTGGTTGGAGCTCACAAGGCCATGGAGGCTATGGCTTCTTCCAAGCATCTGCGAACAACGAGTAGCAGAAATGAAAATAGTAGCTAATATATTATTAATCATAGTAGCCTACTTAAATAGACCATCGGGATCCTAAAACTAAAAAGGAATGTGCAGAGATTGAGTGAAATAAAATGATCTGTGATACTTCTAATCTGGTAGCTTTGCCAGAAACACACAATTTGAGGGCATTGCCACTATTTTGGCAAACGGAACCTCGGGCACCGCAGTCTCCCCAGTACATCAGGGAGTGTGGGCGATCTGGCATTGAATACCACTTAAACAAGATACTATTACTATTTATGTAGATAGAAGATGACCTGGAATCTTTACGGGTATTTTTCCAGAAACAACAGACAACAGAGAAGCCCAATGCTACATCCAACATGACAAAAATACACAGTAAAATACTTATATATTCTCTTGAAAAGGGGTCATTTAGTTTAACCTTTTGGCCAAAGCATTGTAAGCCACGACAAGGTAGACCCTGTTCGCAAGTCCTAACACTTCTCTGTCGTCTGTTGTATGCATATGCCACGCTCAATAGCTCTCCTTTTTGACACTTATATACATATATATTTTGTGGGGGCTCAGGGGTTCCCAAAAAGAACTTACTGGGGTTTTGTGTTTTGATATTTTTACAGATAGCAAGTCACTTAGATTTGTCTAGTTCTTTATTAATATATTCCTCCCACTTGACTAAGATATATAAGAAATTGTATTTCCCTTAGTCGAAGGAATGTCCATTTCAGGTAGCAATGGTAGCACTATCTACTTCTACACCTTCCTGAATATACTATATCAAAGATAGATTATATATATATAATCTATCTTTGATATAGTATATTCAGGAAGGTGTAGAAGTAGATAGTGCTACCATTGCTACCTGAAATGGACATTCCTTCGACTTAAGGAAATACAATTTCTCGAAACGCGCTGGGATGTAGAACATTGCACCACACACAAGAAAAGTCGTAGTGGTGTGCCAGTTATTAGATTGAGAACTGCTATGAGGTATGGGATACATATTCCTTGGCTGCCACAAACATCACCTATTATTGTGCTGTGAGGAACACAGTCAAACATTTCCTGAACATGGAGTCAATCAGGAGTGGGTTTAAGTAGTCAAATTGGCTGCTTCCACTGAAGATATATAATTTAATCAGAAATACTTATTTCAAAAAAGATTCTGTACTATTTGAAAATTCATGGCTTCTTTATTGTAGACAATGAAACACAATTGCCGTTTGCTTTCTAGGTGTGTGATAAAGATGTACTGTAAGTCTAGTTTGTTTTGCCCTAATGTTTTGCCAAAAGATATATTTTTGGGTGTGATGCGACCAACAGTGATGTGCGACGGTGTCTTAATTCTGTTTAATAACAGAAACTGCTCCGTGTAACTGGTATCTTAAATCAGCATTTCATTTTCATTATTTGGACCCCTGAAGAAGCTCCAGTTAGGAGTGAAACATGCGGCGGCTTCTGTGTGATATCATGTTTGATGTAACAAGCACAACTCACAAACGGGTTGGAGGCTTCCCAATGCCTTGAATGCCTACCACCTCTTGATTTTTACAGTATTAACCTTATCTGGCTATTTCATATCCTAAATTGAATCTCGATGTATATTGTACGACCTGTGCATCGGCAATTAGCCAGGATTTGAAGTCTTCTGAAAACCTGCCCTAGTGAAGTTTATTCTGGCTGCAAAGTTGAAGTTGTCCACCAGGTGTATCCCCAAAGAACTAAAACTCCCAGGAGGTATTGCAGTCTAGGACTCACCCACTTCCTCCTCTGACCCTTATTTAAAGTCCAGGAAGTTGCCTCTTCCATGCGTTTCAACTTTGTTTCCTCGCCAGTCCACGTCCCTGTTACCTGCCCATGCCCCAGTCCTGTCCCTATTTCTATGTCCCTGTTCCTGTTTGCCAGTTCCTGTCCCAGTTTCCCAGTCCTGTTTATATTACCTTGCCTGCTATCCTGTTTATCCAGTACTGCTAATCGGTGCCCTAATTAAACTGTTTTCTATCATTTTCATTCCTAAATTCTGTTCTCAGATATATAAATTCAGTTTAGATCTTTTTTTTTTATTTATTTAATTGGAGCTTATACAGTATATAGTTTATTAACACAATATTTTAGAAAATAGGGTATCTGAGGTTGGGGATTGTTTCTTCACCTGGTTTCCATTAGTGCACTTGAAGTGCATTTGCATGTCTCAGACGTGTCTGCAATCCTGTCTTTCCCCATTATCGCTTAGCAAACAGTGCTCCCACTGCAGCCAGGGATTCTGGGTAATGGCATGCAAATGAGCACCACCTAGTGACAACTCGACTTGCCAGAAAGAGAACTGATACTGTCAGTCCTTGACATGTCTTCTTCTAGTAAGAGTCTGGCTGCTCTTAGCTAACCAGTGCCACCTGTAATAGTACCCACCACCAACACCGGTGTCCACCAACTGGGCCCTAACTGCCAACCCCAGTAGTGCCATCTCAGACTTGCCGGTCAACGTATACCAAATAAGGCCACCAACTTACCAATGTCAAAGAGCAGAATGTATGTCAGACATATGTCATATAATGCTACAATACTGTGTCATGTCATTCATCATCCTATAAATAACAAGAATGATAGAATATACTGTATGCACACATGACATGACTGTGACTGATTGAGAGCATGAAACTTAGAGCTACAGCTGAGTAGCATCAACTGAGTATTGTACTGTACCACACTCAAGTACCACCATGTTGCCAATTTCTATTACCTAAATAGCAAAAATAATGTCATCTCAGCAGCAGTAGTGTCAGTAGCAGTAGTAATGGAGAAGTTGGACAATAAATGGTTTAAATACATAAAAGAATACATATTTGTACTTTTCATAGCTGCAGGGTGGTGTAGTAGACTACTCTAAGGGAAGGGGGAGAGGTAGTACAGGTGGAGGGTTTATGTTATGTATTATGATGATGATGACTATGGAGAACACTGCCACTGCATGTCCCTCTTCCACATTTGCTTCTGCCACTCAAACATGTGGGCCTCACTCATGCTTTCACCCTCACAAACTGTTTTTCCACAGAAAAGGCAATCTATGTTACATGATGCCCAGAGGTAAGGCTTCAGTGGTCTTGTACTCTCAGTCCCTACCTCTACAGGGTTTCACTCCCAGTCCCTGCTGTGATGGTGGTACTCTTGGTCGTGATGATGATGATGGAGAAAGTAGAGAGGGCACAGGCTGAGGTCAATTGCCTCACTTAGCGAACCTAGGCCTACAGCTCCTCCTAGTTCTGCTGGCTCTCTTCATAGGTGGTGAGCAGGATGGTGGTGTGGTGGGGCTGATAATAATGACTACCACTCTGGCCTGTCTAGAGGAAGACTGTTGACGGTATTGTTTCTAGGTCTCCCTTTGATCCAGGTGCACATGGCTGTACAGGGCAGTGGTCCCAAGTGGGTACGCTTGCACCACATATAATTCAGTAGACCACTGCTGAACTGTGCACAGTTCCTTGGGGTTTCAAATAAAAAAATGTCCAAAACCAGGAAGATGGGGGCCTCATCACCTTATGGGTGGTGGAAGTGGTTTTCCCTCTGGACACTGTGTCCTAATCCCATCATCCTAATTGTCATTCCCACGTTAATGCCTTAACCTGTTCAGTTGTGTGAACAGGTAAAGAGCAAAAATCCAGGCACTCGGTCTTCCAAAAAGGTAATTTAATACAGCAAAAAATGCAACATTTTGACTGCAAATGCAGTCTTTATCAAGGTGAGAGCTGACAACAAATATACAATGATCCCCTAATATACCCCCACACTCACACTTCTAAGTCACTGCAGGTGAGGACTGGCGCGAAAGTCGGAGTATATGTGACGTCACATCCGCGACAGACAACTGTGCATGTGCGGTGTAACCCACATGTACTGTGGGACCGACATCAGTGTAAAGGCTGCTTCAGTGAGGGCAACGCGTCACAACACTGCGGTCCTACTAGCCACTACTCCTATGCTGTGAAAGCAGGCTTCCAATCCCCGATGTCAGTGACTGTCTAACAACACTGGCAGATGAAGCCAACATGGGGAGATAGGTGAGGGGAAAGAAAAGATCCCTTTTTGGGCACTAAGGAAAGTGCACCCTAATAAAACTATACATTTTATTATAAACTGATAAAATAAATTGTTTGGAGAAACCACATACAAAAAACAAACAAACATAATAATTAAAAGACGAGAGTGTGGTAGGGTTGTTTAACTGGAGGTTTAATTATATAGGTAACGGTATTCCCCCACCCATCGCAGATTATAGTGTGGGTGCGAAGGACATACAGTGTTACCAGGGTGTGTGCTTTACCGGGTGCTCACAGGAGGGCTGAGCTTCCGCCACGGGGAACCTGGGGCAATATATTAAGAATAACAGTACTCTCGTACTTGGGTGCAGTGCCTCCACCTGCGATGGATCCTAGCAAGCAGAATTGTTCCTCGCAGGACATCACACAATAAACACATAGACTGTATGTATAATAACCAATACCGTTTACTTATGAACAAAGAAACATACGTGCATACCACATTAACCTGTGTCCCTCCCTAGAGGAGACACTAACCACGGCGTCTCGTAAGACGCTAACGCTATCTTGCGCCACGGCGGACGTCCACACTTTATACGCCACGGCGGACGCCAACACTTTATGCGCCCCCTCCCACGGAAGGATCCCACCCCGTGTCCAGTAACTCCAATGTCTCACACTACCAAGTCATATACATGTGCGTGTGTGACTGCGCAGTCACTATGTCTGGTGATAGGCCTTGTTGGTGCACTTGATGTTTTGGATTACCTGCCGAGCACTCCAGTGCTCGGACCTGCAACGGACTTCACAAAGGATCACGCGGCTCCTACACGATATCCGTGATCCCCCCCCAGGATGATCCTCAGGGGCGATCCCCCTCTGAAATAGTCCAATTCTCTCCTCCCCAGCAAACAACAATGTTCTGTGTTCCCTACTAACAAATAGATAATGGGCAGAGTCCCTAGCTAGGGCCTGTCCCTACAACACTTAGCTAGGGTGACCAGGGCTATCTGGGCCTAGGGGATTGCTGCCTAGTGCAGGGAGCCACTGACTCCTGCACCCTACCTCCTTCCCCTAGCTTGCTCCGTTCACCAACTGACAACGTGCTCAAGCCCCCGCGAAATGTATCCTTTTCCGTCTGCCCAGTGATGTCCCCCTATTGGCTCCCTGGTGTCAGGTGGTTTCTGCCCTAGCCCCCCTGGGGCCTGCCAACCCTGCACTGTGCATCGCAAACCCGCACTAACAATGGCGACGCCCTGCTTCGCTAGCCGCGTGGACCCTAACGACGCGCTCGGCCTTAGCAACGGCCCGATCGCGTCCCCGCAACCGGCCACATACCGGAGGAGACCCTGCACCCTGCTCCGGCCCCCACCTTCCGAATTGGCCGTCGGGTCTGCCGCTTGTTCCCGGCAGCACCCGCCCTCGATCCTGGCCATATGCAGGTAAGAAGGATAACCTAGCTACATCCTCCCCCTGGTAAAATCCCTAACGTCCTCGCTTGGGACAAAACTCTATATAACTATGTACAGAAGTTATATAATGAAAATGCACAACACTATTATATAATAAAAATGCAACAACCACTACTCTCTAGATCAGATTGCACATTTCAGTGAACATCACATGGCGTACTGCACTCTGCTATGAGCCCCCCACTGCTGCAGCCTCATAATGGGTGCCCCAATTTGATCATAGGTTACCCGATTTGGAGGGTACCTGACTCTTTGGCTCCTACGGAGCTGTTCTTCAGCTACTCCCCTCTGGGGGATTAACAAGCACCGTTCTGAGGCTCAGCCTCTTCCATTGGGGGAGAAATGTTTCTGAACAGTCCTCTGTTAGCACAAAGCACAGGCTCTGTGGATCAAAGGCTGGCCGGTTGGTGCCACCTTAGTAGCGTTGGCCTACGAGGTCCTTTACCCGTGCTCCCTCCGGATGTGCCCTTCTGTGGGCATTCCCTTTTGAGGGATCCCTCCATAGGGTCTTCAGGAGTTTCAGAGTGTGTCTCGTTATCTACAGTCTCTTGACCCTTCTCTGATGAGTCTGACTCACCGTTGAGCGTGTGGGCCAGCATTTCGCGTCCTCATCTTCCACTTGTGGAATGGAGAGAAGATGGTTACGGTGCCATACCTTTACCCCGACCATCGGTGTCTTTGATGCGTATACTACCGGGAGGCCCAGGCATCTGGGATTTCTATCTCATTATCACGTCTCTCCATCGGTCGGCCAATTGTGTTTTCCTGGGACTCCCAAGTTCCGAAGCAGCACAGCGTCTCCCGGATGAAGTTCCCGATATTTGACCTTATGGTCGTATCACCTCTTATTGACAGCATTTAGCTTAGCGGTGGATTTCTCTGCCTGTTGGTACGCCTGTTGCAAGCTGTCTTTGAGTCGTTGCACATATTTGAAATGGGTAGTGTTATGTATCCCATCCGTTGACACTCTAAGACGCACATCCACTGGCAATCTCGCCTCTCGCCCAACATGAGGAAGTAATGGGATAAATCCATGTGACTCGTGTCTGGTGCAATTGTACGCATGCACCAGGGCCTCCATGTGTCGACTCCATTCTGTCTTCTGGACACTCGGTAGAGTTCCGAGCATGTCCAGTAGGGTTCGATTAAATCGCTCTGGCAACGCATCTCCCTCCGGATGGTATGGGGTCGTTCGTGATTTGGCAATGTTCAGCATTTTGAGCAGTTCTCTGATCAATGTGCTCTCGAAGTCCCGCCCTTGATCGAAGTGAAGGCGGTTGGGAAGACCGTAGTGCACAAAGTACTTTTCCCATAATATTTTTGCCACTGTGAGGGCTTTCTGATCTTTCGTGGGGAAGGCCTGGGCGTACCGGGTGTAATGGTCCGTGATGACCAGCACATTGCATATTCCCCCAAGAAGGCCTGTTCACACTCAGACGTCCATTTATCACCAAACGGTTGGCGAGCTGATATAGCCTTCCTCCCGGTTTCGTCGGGGTATATCTTCAACAGATTGTTCAGGGGTTTCGCTCTACTAGAGTACCCTTCCATGAACCGACTGTAGTATCCACAGAATCCCAGAAAGGATCGCAGCTCCGTGACATTCTCGGGACGAGGCCATTCACGACTGCAATCGACCTGGCGGGTTCGGTGGCGTACATCCCGTGGTACAGTACCGTTGTCCCACGTAGGTCACTGAGGTATGGCAAAACACAGGCACATTGTCTGGGACAATTTCAATCCTTCGTTCCCCAGACAGTCTATCACTTAAGCAAGCACCTCTCTTCGTGATCTTTCTATGATATCTTTCCAAAGACAATGATGTCATCCAGGTATACAGACACTCCCGCGGGCTCATTGTTCCCGATGCGTCTTCTCCATCAGTCGCTGGAAAGTACAGGGGCCCCACATATACCTTGGGCATACGTGTAAATTGATAGAACCCAGGGGAAGACGAAAGCCGTCTTCTCCCTGATCTTCGCATTCATAGGTACCACTGATATTACCCCCGATCGTAAATCGAGCACGCTGAACCATTGTGCTTCCATTCAGAGAATTCAGGATCTCTTGGTTGTACTGATCCGGTTATCGTACAGATTGTTCAGAGTTCAGATATCGACAACACAGCGTCGATACACCACCGCTCTTTTTCTTTCGCACCACCACTATGGGTGACGCGTAGGGCCCCGAGACTTTCCCTGTCAAAATCCCCAGTGGTTTCCATGTGCTTGTATGGCGTTCCTCACAATCGTCCCCCATCCTCTGGCGATGCTGACCACAAGAGCGTATCCCGGAAAACTGGCTATGCCTCACTCAGTAATGGTATGTTGACACTCTGCGACTGCACCCCACATCCACTCACTCGTGGAGAACACATGGCGTCGTTGAGTCAGCTGGGTTGTCAGCCGTTCTTTCTCCACTTGGTGGACAGCGTCGACTCACCGAAGTTAAGTCCAGAACGACTAACCGCTCATCCACGGCCCGCCGCTTCACCTGAGGCGTTTTTTCTAGGGCTGACCGGATATATGCAACCCAACTTCTGGTCGGCTCAATTCCATCGGGAAGGGGGGAGATAGATTCTGACACATACACTGGGTTCGTAGAGGGATCTTAGCTGCCATCCACTCCCTCACTTCGGGTAGTACCCTATACCCCTCTCTAACTCTCTTCTTCTTCGAGCATACTCTCCAGAGAGAAGCAGCTGATCGCTCTCATCTCGTTCGGGATAACAACACCAGACGGCCATTCTTTGCACTCCCCCAGGTAATATGGTCGTCAGCCCGTGTTGACGTTGTAGAGATCCCCGTTACTGCTCCAGGCATATCCCGTTTGCACTCTTCTCGTAGGACCCGGATCTAGGAGAGAGGTGCTAACGGCAAACTCGTTAGTCTCTTTCAGGTACGCTCGGATCACCCGCTTGTATATATCAGCGTTGGTGCCCAAGATGATCGGGTACTTGTATCGGTCTTGGGGCTCCGGACATACCAGTGCCCGCTAACTGCATGGGGTGTCGTCTTGCCATTTTTCACTGGGGTATTTCTATTGAAACCCTTACAATCCCATCGACTGGGGTAGTCTCATTGCTTAACCCCCGCATTTTCACATGATCGCCGCTCTCAGGGGGCAGTGTCTGAGGTGCTTGTCAATAGACGTGCGACTTATGATGGTCACTTGTGATCCCGTGTCCAGTAGGGCCGACGAATAGATCCAGTAACACCCGTACGATAGCCGCGGGACCTACTTGGTTAAGAGCTTCCCGGGTGGAGGCATCATCCAAGGGGCTGGCGTCAGCAGGGACACTCGTGGCTCCCGAAGGGGTTTCCGGGCCCAGACTCGGCAGTTTTTTCTAGGCATACCATCGACGCGGTCTGGGTTTTCTTCTGTCGGGCGGTTTTTTCTTCTGGAGAGCCTCCCTCTCCGGACAGTTGTAAGAGACGTGGCCCTTCTTCCCGCAGTTGTAGCAGACTACTTCGCGACGCTCAGGACGCCCCTTGTACGCGGATGATGAGCTCTCAGGAACACGACTTTCCCTGGCAGGCGGCTTGTGAGTTGGTATCGGTTCGCTTCGGCCGCGGAAATGATATGTTTGTCCAGAAGAGTCCCCAGGGACAGCTGTAGGTCGCAAACGAAGGCAGATAAATCCTGTCCTTCTTTTTGGCGAAGAGCTTTGAACTGGGCCAGTAGCTCATCCTCGTCATCTTTCGGGGCAAAGGACTGAATTAGCATTTCCACTATTCCTCGTGCAGTAACTTCTCCTTCCACGTTTCGTGGCGTCCGTACCAGCCGAGCGGCGGGGCCTCGAAGGCACCGACCAGCCTCTGTCTTTTGCTGGCTTCAGCACATGACCACTCCGCTATGGCTGGGAGCGTTGTTTTCCTCCAGGCCTTATCCCTTCTTCCCTGCAGGAGTCGGCAGAATCCCAAAAAAGCCTTAAGTTTCCGATGTGCTGGGCTTGGGTCGAAATGGTGACAACTTCCTAGTTGGGACACCATCAATTCAAGGAAGTAACGCCACTACGGGGTGACTACTGGTGGCCAGCTCCTACGCTAGGCATGGTTGGGGCCCCGTTGGGCCATCTATCAGGAGTAGGTGATGTGGGTGGGCTCCCCCGCCCAGTTGCTGATCTCCCCCGATACACCGCTCGGGGTGAAGGAGACTCTGGGTGTGCCTGCCCCGTGAGAGTACTGATGCCCAGTGGCTCGCGATGGGTCCAGTAGGTACTGACGCTTCTTCTGGGAGCCTGGGGTGATAGATCATATACATTTCCTCTACGGAGGGCTCGGGAGTTCAATACATTGGAACAGTCTTTGAGCATATGTCATCTTCTGTGGCCATGAGGTAGGTGGTTCTCCGGCCGTCAGCATCAAGTTTAAGTCTATCATCCGGGCAGTGGCCAGTCCCAGACAATCCCGTACTTGGGTGCGTTACGGGGGGTTAGCTTGTATCATTGGATATTCCCGCCACTGCAACCACACGCGCCTTGAGACACGCGGCGCGCTAAGGCCCAGTCATGACGTCTTGGACCTCAGGCCTGACGCACGGACATGATGGCGTTTAAACTCGGACATTTGATATACTGATAGGGCACCCCGGTCTGATCTCAGCAGTGTCTCCAAATGTAACGGGTATTCCCCCACCCAATCGCAGATTATAGTGTGGGTGCGAAGGACATACAGTGTTACCAGGGTGTGGTGCTTTATCCTGGTGGCTCACAGGGGGCTGAGCTTCCGCCACGGGAACCTGGGGCAATATATTAGAATAACATTACTCCGTACTTGGGTGCAGCGCCTCCACCTGCAATGGTTCCTAGCAGAGCAGAATTATTCCTCGCAGGACAACACACTAAACACATAACACTGTATGTATAATAACCAACAACCGTTTACTTATGAACAAAGAAACATACGTGCATACACATTAACCTGTGTCCCTCCCTAGAGGAGACACTAACCACGGCGTCTCGTAAGACGCTATTCTATCTTGCGCCACGCGGACGCACCACATTTATAACGCCACGGCCGGACGCCAACACTTATGACGCCCCCTCCCACGAAGGATCCCACCCCGTGTCCAGTAACTCCAATGTCTCACACTACCAAGTCATATACATGTCGGGTGTGATTGCGCGTCACTATGTCTGGTGATAGGCCTTGTTGGTGCACTTGATGTTTTGGATTACCTGCCGAGCACTCCAGTGCTCGGACCTGCAAACGGACTTCACAAAGATCACGGCGGGCTCCTACACGATATCCGTGATCACCACAGATGATCCCTCAGGGGGCGATCCCCCTCTGGAATAGTCCAGCTCTCTCCCAGCAAACAAGCAATGTTCTGTTTTCCCTACTAACAAATAGATAATGGGGTAAGTCCCTAAGCTAGGGCCTGTCCCTACAACACTTAGCTAGGGTGACTCAGGGCTATCTGGGCCTAGGGATTGCTGGCCAAGTGCAGGGAGTCCCTGACTCCTGCACACTTCCTCCTTCCATAGCTGCTCCCGTCACCAACTGACAACGTGCTCAAGCCCGCGAATGTATCCTTTTCCGTCTGCCCAGTGATGTCCAGCCCTATTGGCTCCCTGGTGTCAGGTGGTTCTGCCCCTATGCACCCTGGGGGCTGGCAACCCTGCACTGTGCATGCGCAAACCGCACTAACAATGGCGGCGCCCTGCTTCGCTAGCCGCCAGGACCCTAACGACGCGACCGCGGCCTTAGCAACGGCCCGATCGCGTCCCCGGCAACCGGCCGCATACCGGAGGAGACGCGCTGCTCCCTGCTCCGGCCCCCACCTTCCGAATTGGCCGTCGGGTCTGCCGCTTGTTCCCGGCAGCACCCGCCCTCGATCCTGGCCATATGCAGGTAAGAAGGATAACCTAGCTACATCTATAAATACCTCTTTAGTAAATCTTAATAGACCCTAGAATGTGGGTGATCTCTATACCAAGGTAAGTATGAGTATATCTCTGAACCCCTCTCACCATCACGTGACGTCGGCTCATCGGTGAGGTGTGGGCCATACACTGTCTGAGTGCTTCGTAGACTGCGTCCGTGGGCAGCAAGCGCACTCAGACTTCAGGGTTGATCTCTCCTATATCTGCAGTGAGTGTGGCTGGTCTCACAATAGACTGGTCGAAATTATATCAGAGTTTATAGTAGTTGTATATTGATATATACTGAGTGAGGTTGTATGGCTGCCCAACTCAGCCATCAATGTAACACCTCACTTTTCATCTAGCAGAACAAGTACATTCAACTGCCTTCACCCCATTTTACTGCAATGGTCACAGGGTTCAGAGATATACTCATACTTACCTTGGTATAGAGATCACCCACATTCTAGGGTCTATTAAGATTTACTAAAGAGGTATTTATATATAATTACACCTCCATTAAACATCCTACCACACCTCTCCGTCTTTTAATTATTATTTGTTTGTTTGTTTTTTGTATGTGGTTTCTCCAAACAATTTATTTTAATCAGTTTATAATAAAATGTAAGTTTTAATTAGGGTGCACTTTCCTTAGTGCCACACTAAAGGGATTCTTTCTTTCCTCTCACCTACTGTCAATTCATTCCCTGTGAGCACCACCCTTTCAGTAATTGTTTGGATCAATTTCCCTCCCTTTGCTTGAGCAGAGTAAATACTGCAGCTTTCTCCTGCGTGCAGATCCCCTTGTCTGTCAACATTGGGAGATGCCAGAACTACAGCGGAGGTCCGCGCATGCCCCGAGCCGACCACAAGAATGAGAGTCCCGCGCATGCGTGAGATCCCCCTAAACTGTCACTGAAGGGCAATAACTCCCCTGGAGAGGCACAAATAGTCTACCATGAAGATAAACAAGCCCTAGAAAGAAAGGGATAAAGAGCTAGCTACAACAGCATATGACAATGACATAAAAGAGGCAGAAATACCTCCCCTAGAAAGGAAAAAAATGAAGAACCAAATCCCAGCAACCAGGTATCATAAATAAAGGGTAAATAACCCTAAGACCAAAATACACCTCCATTGTGGTGTACACTGCCTCTCCGTCAGTCCGTGACCTTGGTGACTGCCTTTCAGACACTGGCTCCAACAATGGTGTCACTGGCTCTAAAATCTGATTCAGAATCATGTCAACATCACTCAACAAGTGCCAATGTGCAGCACTGCAAAGTACATAAACACTACTTAAAGCAAAAGGCCCCCCTTTCTCCCCCTTACAAGAATGGGTCCCCAAAACTGAACCACGTTCATTTTAGTTATAGAGACGCCCTGGTTCCATAGAGGAAAGCGCGCCTCCGCACGGGCTGAGGTACCATGGACTCGGCCTTAGGGTGTGGGAACACCGGTTATAGACTTTTTTTAAGAGCAGGACATGCACAGGGGGCAAGATAACAACATTACATGAGAAACTCGTATAGGCTCTTGGCTAGCGGGGATTGCTACTTTGTTCTGGAACAATGTAGATTTTTGCACCTGCTTGCGATTGCTTTGTGCAACACTCCAGCATTGCTCTGTCACCCCCCTGTGACAGGGAACATCATGTGCACAGTGCAGGCAACGTGATCTGTCTGCAGGCTGAGAGAGGGGAGGCAGAGCTACAGTACAGCACAGTGACAGCGCACAACACCTCAAACCGACAGAGCCTTGTATCTGGGCAGAGAGGAGATAGCAACACACAGGTCCTGCGGCCACGGTGTGTGTGGGAGGAAAGGGGCTATAAGGAGGTGTAGCTGCAGTGCAGTGTCTACTGGAGTGATCTGAGGGGAGGTAAGGCAGGAGACAGGGGGGAATAAAACCAATGTTAGATGCCAGAGGGGTGAAGGGATGGAGAGGGAAGATGGGGATGGGTCCCCCTCCCGGGATACATTTTTACATGATGGTAATGTATGCATGTTACTGATTTTGTATGTACAGCATCCCCACCCAAAACATAGTGCCTGCATCACTGAGAGAGAATATTAGGTTACAGGGGGGAGGAAAATAAGGAATAGAGAAACCAGATAGAATAATATGTTGGAGGGATGGAGCAGACAGGGAGTAAAAAGATAACATGGAGATTAATTGCTCATTAAAAAAAGGAAGGGGTGCATGAAATAAATAAATCCGCATACAGTAGGTACATAAAATGGGGCTGGGACATGTAGGAGCCAGCAAATGTAATGTAGCCACGTGTCAGCAGCACGGGAGAAAGGGAAGAAAAGGAGGGGGGTGTATGGGAAAGGGTGACAGCCCAAATAAACAAGGGGGCAGGGCCAGGGGGTGTCAGGGGGCTCAGGGGGACAGTGCAGAGTGAAAGCTCGGGAGGGGAGCGGGGGGACAGGCAGTGCTTCTCGGTAATACATGTGATTATATGGTATCTGCAGCTGCCTGTCCCTGCGGGTTTCACTGCCCTCTTCCCTTTGTATACTGTAGGTAGGCTCCTGTGAGGGGCACACACCCTGATCTGAGGAGGGGACCATGGGACCGTTGCAGGACAGCAAGGTGAGGCTGGCTGGGGCACATGGAGGGTGTCCATCTGTCTGCACGCGGGTGTTTCTGTGCATCCTTATTTTTATAGGATATGTTGGTGTGTGTGGTTGCATGATCCTTTAGAAACAGGCAAGATTGTCATTTGATATTGAATCCTTTTCTATGCAGAGCAAATTGTCCTCACTGGCTGCCAATGGGTTACATTCAAATCACACCAAGCGGTGGAAGGGTTAAGTGTCAGTTTTGTTTTTCTCCTCCTTTGCAAAAATTGTTAGGATCTATTGTAAATCGCATTGTATTCACCGATCTAATAATGAAGCTATATTCGTGCTTTCCGAAGCTGCTGTTATAGGAGTGTTTTAGTGCAGACGCCTTTTATCTCCACTTTACTCACCTGGATTTGGGGATACGTGGGGGGGGGGGGGGTGCTGTGATTATGGTGAAGACTGTATTTGTTAAAAAATATATGCATTCAAAATGTCCTACTCGGAAAAACATCTGAAATAAGTCTATCTGCATAATGGTTTGTTATGTTACTGCTTATAATTTCATCATCTGTTTCCGAGAAGCAACCATCTGTGTGACAACATACACAGTGTTCTTTGGAAAAAAGCAAAGGGGCAATTTAATTATGGAAACAGACTGAGATTTGTGGCAATCCAGAATGGGAAAATAAGAGTGGAGTAGTATTTTCTTGGGTCTAAATGTTCCCACATTTTCATTTTATTCCAAGTCCATACCTGTATTTTTCTTGTTTGTGTGTAGAATATATAATTATGAGCAAACACTTACAGTGTGTGTGTGTGTATACACACACACATAAATGAATAAGGTGTGTGTGTGTATATACATACAGTATATATATTTATATTTTTATATATTATATATATATATATATATATATATATACACACACACACACACACACACACACACACACACACACACACACCTTATTCATTTGTGTAACTATATGTTTTGATCTCTTATATACAGTATGTGTAAATTTGTTGTATAACCTGTGCCTATTTTTTATTCTATGTCTTCATTGGGTTGTGGTTGGTGATTACTGCACATATATTTAGTACATCAGTCATGCTCTCCCTGAAACAGGTTTGTAATGGTGGTGCCTCACCATTTCCTGGCATCTTCTTTATGTAGTATAGTGTGCCAGGCTTCAATTTAACCCATTCATTTCTGGTAAGATGCCCACAGAATTACATCTTTTGATTTCATGAAGAAAATTGGTTAATCAATGTGTATAGCTGTTTATCTGAATAATTATTGGCCAGTGTCTCTTAACCGTGTGCAGACAATCCTCATAATGTGATAAATATTTTAAATGTTATCTGTGAGAAGGAAATATATATATATATATATATATTATTCACAAGCTGCCCAAAACTATAAGCATTGAATAGTTTAAAATAATTGAATTTAATGATTTAAAATCCTTGTCTCTTTTTAGAACTGCAAAGAGACAAACAATCCCTGTGAATTTTAACACTAATCAACACTCTGCATCGCACATACTCTATAGCCAGTATAGTAGGTACTGTATTTGTAGATCACATTTGTGAGAATATTCATTGTGGGGACCAGAGTGCAGATAAATGAACAGGCTTTTGTACGACAGAGTCTAAGACCATATGTGTCCAGCATTGGTTATAATCAGAGCTGCCAGCTTCTATTAAAGGCGTACCCAGAGACTTTTTGCAATAAGATTTTTCTTACATTTATCTTATTTATATATTTACTTCTCTTACCTTCGGCGGCATCTCCACCTCCCCCTGCAAATTGCAGTCAGCATGGCTCCGCCATGATAAATGGCGCCCGTTGCCATGACGAGATGCCGTATGGCACCAAGGCGTCACACGATGCCCCGTTGTCATGGCAACCGGTAGCATTCTGTCACGGCAACGGGCGTCACGTTCTCATGGCAACGCGGCGCCATTTGACGGCGCTCAGCCATGTTGACGGGATTTGCAGGGAGAGATCCCGCCGCCACCCGGAGATTTTCCAGGTAATCCCGGAGATACGCTGCCAAAACCCATAGTCTCCGGGTCAGACCCGGAGTGGTGGCAACCCTGGTTATAATTGTGAGCCACAACAGGCCAGGTACGGGGATTTTAACCAATGGTAATTCATCTGTACCGAGAGGACCTAATCAAAGGCATCTTTTAAAAAGCTGTTTAGTCAATGACGGCTTATTGACTTTTCCGAGGCATAGAGGGAAAGGAGGTCAGAAAGCATATTTTATGTGTCAGCTCTCATAGCTGAATGCAAAAAATATTTCCAGGGTTCATTTTGATTATTAAACAAATTTGATGCAGACATAACTTTTCTGCAAAATTGACTAAGCTGGGGAATTATTTTGCATATTCTCAAAACCTTTTACCAAAATGTCTTCATATAAACAACAATAATAATGTCACAAAGTGATTTCACTTTAATATTTTTATTATTGCCTTTATTTTTGTAAACAAATGCTTGTACTCATCACTAGCACTGAAGATAATAAAACATGTTTTTTTGTTTGTTGTATAATTAGAAAATGCAAGAGAAGGAGCTTGCTCGCAGCCGCATCCCGCGCTTGGTTCTGCGCCCTTATCTGCCTAAGCAGAAAGTGTCACCATCTTCCGAGTCTCCATTTTCAGAAGAGGAAAGCAAAGACTTCAATTTGACTTCAAGTCGATCTGCCAGGACTATAAGTAGCAACAGCTTTTGCTCAGGTACAGATCTCTCAGCGAGCTCTATTGCTCGGCTACTCAAAAGGCAGACAACTCGCCAATTTTGGTGTGCTACATAAATTCCAGACTGGTCAGGTAGGATCTGGAGTTTTTAGTTACATAGTAGATGAGGTTGAAAAAAGAGATACGTTCAACCTATGCTAAATTTAGTTCAGGCCCCTAATACATGTGATAGGCCGGGATAGAAGAAAGATGCAGACATAATGGATGAAGTGGAGCAATTTGCTTTATCTTGATGGAGCAAAAAAATTACATCTGCGTCAGTTTGTTCCTGCACCGTATGTTTGAGGCGTGTTATTTGAGCTTCTTAGTTTTGCCGCTGAGCAAAAACGGTTAGTGCTATCGGACTTTGCGGATTCATAACGCAAGTGTGTTCCGTTACGTTGAGGCAAAGGTGCGACGCGCGCGAGAATCGTTGGTGAGGAAGAATGTTATTTACTGTATAAATGACCTGAATGTTACGTAATTTTATCTAAATTTCACTCCCAAGTACTCACCAATTTATATTCTGTTTCGTAAAAAATCTGGGGGGGATTCTTGGGAGGGAGCGCCCTTTTGAGGATTTTTTTTAGGAAATAGAATATGAAATAGTGCAAATTGGTGCACGCTTGGAGTGAAATTTAGAACAAATGACGTAAGGGTCAGATCATTTATAAATAACTTACCTGCAGTCATATTGTACTTGTACATGGCGAGCAATACTGATCCTACTGCTCCTCCCACAAATTTCAAGATTGTTGCCCCCTCTTCATCCTCTCTCTGTCTCTCCTTATCCTCTCAACCCCCTCATCCTCTCACCCCCTCCCTTCATCCTCCCCCACCCCCCTCCCTTCATCCTCCCCCACCCCC